>MJUU01032934.1:73734-84532 GCA_002080025.1 Modiolus philippinarum | reverse complement strand
AACGTTTTTTGAAAACCGCAGATTTTTCCCCATAGTTAACTACTAAAATGTAAATTACGTACCATTTCTTATGAGAAAAATAATATTTGTATATACATATTAAGCAGAAATAACAATAAACACGTTTCAAAATAAACGCAAATAACAATGTAACTATACAAATAAACTTCGTTTTTCTTATGTACACAATGCATATACAATATGCTATTTATAAAGTGTAATATTCGTGTAATACAGAAGTACAACACAGATTTAATCCAGACACATTTAAAATTAATAACCGTATTGACCCTCGAGACCTGTACATAGATATCGACCTGGAAATAATCCAAGTTCATGTGTTTTTCCACATGGCCAGCTTTAAATGAGTACACGTGTATCGGGGATTTTGTATGTTTGTCGGTAAGTTTTAATTGAGATTTGTTACTTATGCATGTTATGAAAATTTGCTGAAAAACTATTTTGCTCGGCTTATTGTATCGTCGAATGTAGTATTGCAGTAACCAACATTTCGAGAGCGCCTTACTTTTACCAGTGAACAACACCGTATCTTTAATTTGAGAGTTACAAATATTGAATGTTGAAACAAAAACCAGTTTTGTATCCAGATATTTGAGTATATATATCTTACTATAGTGTTCGGAGGTATTTTGAAATACATGAATACACGGCGGAGCTAAAACAACGGAATAAAGACATATCAATGAGTGTGACTACATCGTTTATATCCAACTTGTAGCTTTTGACAGATTTGATACTAGTTGTGATCGTAGTTTTCTCATAATTTAAAAACCACACAATAAGGTAAATAAGTATAAAGTAAATATAAAATCCGGTTCACATATACATTATTAATTAAACAAAGACTGTCAATTGACCTAAATGTAATCAAAAGATTTGGAGAAAATGATTTACCTGATATCTTATTTACTTTACCATTGTAACACTTTGTTCGAATTCTATTTTTAGAATCGGGGAAATACGTTAGAAGGTATTATTAGCAATGCTATATAAGGTGCCGTACCATAAATATGATAGCATGTTTTGAATTTAAATATGTTGATCTCAATTGAATATACAATTTCAACATGGATTGTTGATTTCCATAAGATAGTAAACATAGTAAATATAAAAATACCTTCTATATATATATCTATATGTATATTTTCTACCATATTACTTTTTATTTTCATATTTGAAATTAACTTAAATATGTGCATATCATGTAAGACATACAAATCATCATTTAATTTGACACATGACTGCATCGAGATATACTAAAGAATACTAATAACATCAAAGATATTTCTTCTTTGGTTTGAAGTAAACCACAACTGACATTTAATTTAAACTCCATGTTGGAGCTGTAAATATTTTTTTTCATGGCTTGTTGATTAATTTTACATTTTTTTTAAATTTTACTATGTCTTTTTATCTATTTTTTCTTGTTATATTTTTATATGTAACAAATGATAAAACAGATTAACAATTTGTTATACAATACTATATTTTTGACTTTTTTCCAGCTATACCATCCTGTCTCATAGGTGGTGTAGGCGGGGTATGCTTTGTTTTCTTCTTATTTTTAACAGGCTGACTAGGAGTGGTTTGGCTGAGAAAAGTTTGTATTTGTTTCTGTGTTTTGTCAATGCTGACTTCTTTTTGTCACTTAGTTTAATGTTCCCAGATGAGTCTTTGTTTTGTTGTTCATGTCTTTGGTCTTGTTGTTTAGTTACTTGTCCTTTTGGTAAAGCTGTTTCCTTACTCTTATCATGATCTGGTTTATCATAATTTTGGTCAATTGGTTCTTTTTCACTTTCAGTATCCCCATCAATATCATCATCATCATCATCATCATCATGTTCATCGTTAGGATTTTCATTGATTTCATCAAACTGATGTAAATTCCCAGGACATTCATACCTTTTATGTCCAGATTGGCCACACAATTTACATTTCCAGTCATTCACATAGTTATTGTAAATGTGGCCAGTCTCTAGACACTTTTGACATGTTTTGTTAGTAACAACTGAACTTTCAACTTGACCATCATGAAATATTTTGGCTTTATATCTTCCTATATCAATGTGTCTCGGAAGAGGATTTTTTAGGGTTTTACATATCACTAGCCTATCACCAGTTTCACATCTTGTAAGTTTTCCATCAACCCTTAGCTGAATTCTAGATAGGTGTTCAATTTCACACCCATGCACTTCTAACACACATCCAATTTGCCCGTCGTCAGCGGACAATGGCACATTTTTGACAGTTACTCTCATAGTGTCTGGGCGTGTACGGGATGGGTTTGTTGGATTTTGGTTGTAGAAGTTTATATGCTTCCCTCTAAGATTTAAGCCCTCTGTAAGCAGTCTCAATCTATCTTGATTATTGTCCATATACACCCTCCACATTTGTCTTATACGTTGTATACCAATGATACATTGGGGTTTCACGACAGAACCGATGGATTTGTAAAGTTCTACATTGGTCACCCACATTGCTTTGGATGGCTTTACACTACCAAAAATATCTGTCTTGAATAAAAATTGGTTTAACATTATTGTGATGTTGTGATTTTTTTATATTTTCGACGTATGTAGTTTCTGCAATGGGTCTCGAGTTGATAGCAGATGCATAGGATGACGCCATTTTTGTTGTTTTTGTGTTGGGGTCTTCCAATAAAACGTTATTTTCCGTAGTCAGACCTTCTGTTTGTATCGAATTTTGCTTTCTAGATTCTCCAGACATATTATCACATGTACTGATTCCTTCAAAACTATCACTGAAAGTCTATATTATGAATATAACATATATATCTATAGGAGCTTTCTCGAGGCGGCCTTAGCTAACCAAGAGAAATAATCCAAGTTAAAATTGTATCTTTTGGGGAAAAGAATTTTTTTCAGGTTTTATAATTTCTGTGTTAACAATATTTTTTGATATAGTAGTAACATATTTTATGTCAAATACAAGTGATACAAGCAAGTGAACAGTCCAAACATATTATATAGACATTCCAATAGAAATTGTAACATTATAAACTTTGCAATGGATCAAGCCAACATTTCATTTCTATTGTCTGTCAATCAATGCTGTGCTGTTTAAAATGCACGTGTTTATGAAGGGGTTAGTCCTTGAAACACGTGTACATCATAACGAAATTTACTGTTTTTTATGTAACTTCGGTATTTTTCTTTATGTATTTTGAACCATTGGGCCGATGCCACTGATGGTGGAGCAGAGGTCCCCGAGGATATTCACCAGCCCATTTACCCTGCGTGTTATAGAAAATTTACTGTCTTTTTCAAAATTCGAACCACTTAAAATATTTAGGCTTCATTCCGCGTACGGCACTCGGTAGATGTCCTTGGTACTGGATTTGGCTTCCTATTTCGATGTTTTCGGAAATGAGTACTTCTTTTTTGACTACTTTGTGATTATGGCTTTTCATATTATTTTATTTTAATGCTGCTGATGATAGGTTGCTCCTTGAAACACGTGTACAGCATAACGAAATTTACTGTTCTTATGCAACTTCGGTATACGTATTTTTTGTATTATGAAAGAGGGTGATCGAATCAAATTGATAACGATAATAGGTAGATAAGATATAATTGTTATGTAAGTGCTCAAGTTCTGGCGAGTATTAATACTCAGGTATTGAATTGCTAATTTTTTTTACCATCCCTATTATATTATATTTATGCTGTTACAATATGCAGATGTAACAATGTTGGACTGATTTGTAGACGTACTTATAATTTTTTAAAGTATAGGTTTTATTGACCTTTCTTTTTCAGAAATATGATCTTGCTTATTCATTAGAATATATAATGTCAGAACTCGAATAAAAACGAATTAATAATGCAGCTGGAGAGGTCTTGCATTGAAATAACATGCTGTCGTTTATATAATCGAACTGAAATACAATACATATAACTTACACGACATACTGACTTATATTGTTTAGTGATTTAGGTGCCGTCTGTTAATGTTTTTGAACAAAAGTATAAAGCAATGAGAGCGCACTCGTATGATCTGCTTTTTTTAGAACTCCCTTCAGTTCTATCATTTTGTTTACATATCCTATTATGTTTAACATATAGTCCGTGCACTCCACATCCCTTCCTCACACACATTCAAATCCGTACAAATCTTATATTTTCGTTTTAACTTGAGCTCTTCAATTTTATACACTTCAATTTGTAGCACGTTAAAGCTAATTTAATAACCTTTACAGTGAATAAAAATTTAGGATACATACGACTTTTAAATAGTGTTGAGGATTAACAAAATATATCACTCCCCTGAAAAAATTACAATAACTGAAAAAATTAAAGCCCGATTTTTTTAAATACAATTTTAGAAATGGAATTTTTCGCGATTTTCAATATTTTATCATTTCGAATTTCCCAAGTAATGGTCTTTAAATCTGGATCGATATTTATTCGTTCATTGCAAATGTAAGAATGTTTTATGATATGTCATATATAAATTGTGCCAAACAATTTTATTTTCAGACTTATTGTAGCTTCACAAACGTCCAAAGTATCACCCTTCACCCCTAAAAATTAAGGGAAAATTGAAATATCCATGATTTAAATGAATAAGGAGGCTCACTCCTGATATTGTTTATATCAACGATTTCTTGAAACCTACTGATTTTAGACTAAATGAATTGGTAAAAAAAAATATATAGGAGATAAAAAACATTGAAAATTTGGCTGGAAATGGAATTCTCTGGATTTTCCCTTGATTTAACATTAGGACCATTTGTTTTTGCCTAAAACCTAGGAAGTTATATCAAGAATTTTATGAAAACGGGTCAGGTGTCTTAATTTGACAAATAGAAGTTATTCATGAAATAAAAATAGGGGGTCCGTGTGCAAAATTCTTTAAGCCATTGAGCTGGAGAAAACCAGTGGAGTTCCGAAATCTGACACAAATTCAAAAATGTGATGAGTGAGCCACCTTAAAAATGAGGGCAAGTGCAAATCTTCTTTATATCTCACTTCAGCTTACATTCAGAAAACCATTCAAGTAGTAATAAAGCATTTTAGGTAAATAAGTATGGCCGTTTTCCTCGATACTGTTTGCTAAATGGGAATTTTCAGTTTTTTAAATTTCTAATGCTTTGACTTTTTTTCTCAGTTTTCCTATTTGAAAACTTTCGTCAATAACAATTGAGTGTAACAATATTTTAACTGTACGTTTGAATGCAAGCAACTGTACGCAAATTGGATTTTATGCGTAAGAAGTGTGGGTATTATTTGAGTTTTTTTTTCCTTTTTCAAATAGCGTAGTTCCTGTCCATGCTAATGACTGTTAACTTAGGCAGGCTTTTGAAATCTGTTGCTGTAGATGTAGGAATCTATGGAAACACGGTTGGTCACCAGGAGGCTTAGGATGCATTAGATGATGAGGTTTCGGTGCCATATACTGACATGATGCCATTGAAAAGCAAGTACATCCAAAAGATATGACAAGACAGACTTGCAAATCAATAATAAATTGCACGGAATACAATCAGAAGTTAGTAAAATTGTAAGTTCTTTTGGTAAAAAAAATCGAGAGGAACAGGTTGTTTTGACAAGGTGTCGTATCGGACATACCCGAACAACCCATGGTTGCATTTTAAATAAAGAAGACCGATCTGTATGTATTGTGCTTATACAATACAACATGGTTTACTTGATTGCGTCGATGCTGCGATACACGACGCACATGTCACACAGCTGATTCTCTTAAAGAATCTCTCTTTTTAACAAACCTCGCTTGGGACAAAATAATCGAATATTTAAAAGCTGTTTGTATGTGTAGTAAGATATAAGTTTATATTATCCTATTTTTTAAATTCATAAAATCTGAACTGTTTACCTTGAATTGTATTTTATATATTAGAAATTGCTTTTTTATTTGTAAATAGCAATACGTTCTAAATGACTGTTTTACTTCAGTATTAATATTGTCATCAGTTCACGCCACAATATAGCTGAAATATTGCTGAATCAATCAATCATTCAATCTTTAAGTTTTCGGTGAATTCAATTTGATTGGCCGTTCAAGAGGGGGTTACGCCTTCCCCTGTATTTTTTTTTGATTTTTTTTTATTTCTTGCAGACTCAAAGTACAAATAATTACTAATCACATGAACTCCCGTTTTTGCTGAAACCCTTTTTTCCTGTAAACTTCTTTTTCGAATGGTGGATCCGCTGGTATATTGCTATTAAATCTTCGAAAGAGACTTACCAAGTCCGAGAAACAACGTCGTACATCTCGAGTTTACAATTACATAT
Source organism: Modiolus philippinarum (assembly GCA_002080025.1). Lineage (NCBI taxonomy): Eukaryota > Metazoa > Mollusca > Bivalvia > Mytilida > Modiolidae > Modiolus > Modiolus philippinarum. The sequence continues at coordinate 78,236 of MJUU01032934.1, read as the reverse complement.
ACAAAGGACAGATATTTACTCGGAACATAGTTATTTACGCATTTTGTATTCCTGAGTCCTGAAGAACTATACCTACAGACAAAATAATGTCATAATCCCCCTCGGACACACACACACAAGCAGATTAATAAATTAATAAAACTGCTTTGGAGGATCCAGAGGACCGCTTACGGGGAGTTAGGACTCAACACCCCCACCCCAACCCAAATCCGTTTTCTTTATTATTTTATTTCGTGCAGAATTTTGTGGAAAATAGATAACATATAGCAAAAAAAAAAAAAAAAATGACTGATACCCCTGTTTCCTGGAACACCTTTGCACCCACCTCTCCGAAGGCTGGATCCGCCGGTCCAGTGTATTCAAGTGGATTTTAACGCAGAGAATCGACACGCAATTACTATGGTAATCAAGTAATCATAACCTCTTTACACATGTAATCAGTTATTTATTTTTATAAATAGTATTGAAAATGGAAAAAATTATGCTAAGTATTCATACCATGTGCATGATGTGGTAATCAAATCAGGAAATGTTCTCATAATCAAATAATCAAATTATCATCGCAAAATACATATGGTAATCAAATTATCACAAATAAACCCCATAATAATCAGGTAACCTACGAGAAGGCTCACATTCCTATTCTTAAAAGACTCGCATTACTATATCCAGTATTAAGTCGAAGTATCCGCGCCACCGCCACCGTCAAGTGTAATTTTAAGCTGTAGAGTCGTATTACTCCGCGACTCATACTAAAATTCAAGAGCTTGGGTTATCAGAAATAAAATTCCGCAGATTTTGCAAGGCAAAATTACAACGTTTTAAAACAGAATTACACTCTTTTCACACGAACAATGACTTCCGACGTATTTTTTTTTTTTGTGTGTGTGCGTGTATTTTTTTATCCTGTTTTTTTACTTTTTTTTGCATTTTTCATACGAAGATACGATTCCCACAAAAAAGCTTTTTAAGGTAAGGACCGTCCACAATTTGTCTCATAATAATTGATGTTTTTAACATTTAAATCTTTTTTTCTTAATTATTTCATTAACATTTTCATAATTAATAGATCAAATGCATAATTTTTATTAACAACATTTATTTGTTATTTTGCAAAACAACTTTTACTTACTTTATAGAAAGTTAAAGAAAGACGAACTCACATTGAAGTATAGAACATCACCTTCATTTTAATCGAACCACAATCAATTACTACAGCATAAGTTCTAATGGGCTCAAAATCGTAGCTAAATCTGAGAAAAAATTAGCTTGAGCAATATTGAAGCTCACATGTTACATTGTTTCTTTCTATACGCAAACATTACCTTCAGTAGTGCAGTCCAGAATCAGCCCCCCCCCCCCCCCCCCCCCCCCCCACTCGCCATGGTGATAAATAGTCAGACAAAGCTTATTTATCTGAGGTGGAGGGCGTTAATCCACTCTAATTTCGAGATCATTCAATCTAACTGATATTAACAAGAAACTATATACCAAAATTACTGTCAAATTAGTTTCTGCAGATGGACATTTCAATAACATATGTCTTCAACGCAAATGAAATCAAAATATTTGGAAGACAACTGAAAGATGTTTCGCACGAGGGAGGTAGTTATTACTTTAAAAAAAATACAGAGAATTAGATATTGAAAGTTTCAAAATTACATAACGGACCAGCACCGAAGTACTGAATACTGGGCTGGTGAATACCCTCGATGACCAAAATATGTGTAAAACTGATAAGGAGCAAAATGCGAAACAGGATCTAAATATAAAAGCCAAAATCGGCTAAGGAGAGAGTAATGCAACTTCTTATTTTCAAACAATTTTTCTTAAATTTAGTTATTGGGCGGATGTCAAGTTAACTTACTTCAATCGTTGAATGATCCCTGATTACAGCTAAGGCTGACTTCTTTTTATGTTGGTCTAAATTGCACAAATTAACGCAACTCTTATTTGCAAAACAATGTTATTCAATACCCACACAGAAGAGTAAACAACAATTCTCGTAATTCATTTAATTAAATCAATATAGTTTTATTGCATGTATTCGTACAGCTGAAATATTGTTCCAACCCGAAATTCCAATGGAGAAGGCCTACAGAAAAATCTGTGGCCGTCACCATAACATCATTGAAAGATATGACGTGTCTGTGTCCTAAATGAAAGCGGACATTTTCAGATACATTCACATCTTCCCAGATTTGACTATACCGACTCTTTGACGTACTATTAGATTGACTCACTGACATTATGACGTGGCTGTTAACAGAATAGGACGTTGTTACCCTACCCGGAGTACCTGATGTCACTATTTCATACTGTGAGTGCCTTGGTTTTGAATGTGGCATTTTTTCTGCGTTTTGTAGCTGTCTCACGTCATTGTTTTTTGTGTTCTCGCTTTGGCCATGTCTTTGACTTTAATATTTGTTATCAGCAATCCTTTGTTTATCCGGTGTTATCTTGTAGTCTCATTGCACCTGAATCAGAGCTACCGGGCGCGTCCCTAGCTGGTGGATAGTGGAATGCCCCTTCAGGGTAGTCATGACATAATACGGAGAGCCTAGCCGCGAACCATTGTAGCCGAACTGTGGAGAAACGCCACGCTCCATGCGGTATAAAAGCCCTTCGACATTAATAGAGAGTCACTGTGTCTCGTATAGAAGGCTAAATTTCCTGGTCCTACCCATTTCTCCCCCTTTCCAGTGGCAATCAAAATGCCTTGCCCCGGTTGTCCCTTCCATCTTAAATTATTTCTTCTTTTGCTTATATTCTTTAATTGATTAACTCTGTCTAGTCCTGAAATAGCTGAAATATTAGTCAATGAACGTTAAACTCTAACTAATGAATTAATGTATTGCCGTTGTTTTTAAATACAATATAATGGATAAGCACCAGAAAGAAAAAAAAACTTTGATCAATTCAATGCATTTACTCCTTTGCTCTTTGTCGTGCTGTTTTAGTTCGTGTTGCTGTGAATTGCCGTGATTTTGGATTTATGATTTTAGAAATTCCCCTTTCTTCGTTCTTGCCTCGGTATTCGTTTGCCGATGTACTCTTTTATGAATATTTAGATATATTTATAATTGCCAGGTGGGTATATCTTTTTATGCTAAATATTTTACCAAATTACAAGTAATTGAATTATAACTGTAATGCGATTGGTCATTGCGTTCTGATCAGGGATTAAATATGGCCATCTGCACGGAGTATAGTTTTACACTGGACCTTATCAGAACAACATTTCGATCATCTCCTATGAAGTACAAAACCAAAGGGTTTAGTATATTTAAGCACGTTAAGCACTAAACATGTTTAGATAGTACTTCCTTAATGCGTCTTTCTTTCTCAACACTTCTAGGATCTAAATATCTTACATTTGTACAATATTTTCTGTTAACAAAATCTTAACATTTTATGATTTTTTCATTATCCAAAACATATACAGATATTTGCAATAGATGTGTTCATGATAAGAATGCGTGCATCTTTCTTTGATTATGAAAATGGAAATGTAGCGATAGACAATGCTGACGCTTGTGTCTTGAAGGAGTGTTTCTTAAGGAGATACACTCCTGATGTTGCTTATATCAGGGATTTTTCTAAACCTATTTTAAATAACAAAATACCAAAGTTGCTGTAAATTTCGATTCTGCATATGAACATGTCGACAACTTATGTCTCTTCACTGCAGATAAAACCAAAATATTTGGAAATCCATATACCGAATTCTATGTAAAGGCTGATAGAGAACAAATTTCCAATAAGACCAAAATCAGCTAATACAGCAGCGCTATGCGAGAGGGAGATACTCCTTAATTGGTGAAGCGTTATAGACTTAACAAAATTGTGAAACTATGCTTTTAACGAAGATACAACACATTAAAAATATGGCGGTTGCGGGGAAATGGATTTCTCTGGATTTTCCTTCGTTTAACATTTGGACTTTTTTAGTCTAAATCTGGGAAGTTAAATCAAGAATTTTATGAAAACTTGTCGAGTGTCTTCTTTTGGCCTATAGAAAATATTTATGAAGTAAAAGTGGAGGTCCGTGAGCAAACTTCTTTAAGCCATTTGACCGCAAAAAAAGCAGGGGAGTTCCGAAATCTGACACAAATTCAAAAATGCGATGAGTAAGCCAACTTCAATCACAGATTTATAATGTTTCAAAAGCAGTTAATTGACCAATTTTATATGATATGTAATATTTTACGAAAGGATATGGAGTAAATGAACATGAGACCATAACACATATGTTAACTCCAACTGCAATAATTTTAATGAGCTGTATGGCCATTTCGGAAATTTATTCCTCATCAGCAGCACTAGAACCCAAAGAAAGGAAATCCATAATTTCAAAAAATGTTTAAAATGCATAAAACCAAACGAAATCCGAATAATCAGAAATATCAAATATAGTTAAGGAAAAAAACTACGATGGAGGGAGTTAATCCTTCGTAAAACTTTGTTTGTTGTTTTTTTTTTTTTGGGGGGGGGTTGTTTTT
>MJUU01032934.1:30878-70961 GCA_002080025.1 Modiolus philippinarum | reverse complement strand
CAGCGACATTTGTAAATAGGTCTTTAAGACAATGAGCAGAATAAAAATCACGCCTGATATCGACAACATCTACACATTCAATTAAAACATGTTGAATTGTATAAGGACAATTGCATGGAATACATTCAGGTCGATCATCACTTTTGAGGATAAAACTATGTGTTGTTCTAGTGTGTCCAATACGACATCGGGTCAACACTACCTGTTTCCTACGGTTTTACCACAGGAACCGACTTGCTTACCGACGTCTGATTGTATTCCATGCAGTTTATTATTATTATTTTTTTTTGCAAATCTCATTTGGCTTGCCATAACTTTAAAATGTATTTAACGGTTAAAGGCTTCATGTCAGTGTACGGTACTTGACAATCCGCCATCTCGTCAGCTAGCACATCCTTGGCTTCCTTGTCGGCAACTGTGCTTCCTTAGATCTAAGGATCCAAACATAAATGACTTCTTCGCCTAATAATAAAATGACTTGTACAATTCGGCTATTTTCAAAATAATTGGGTATTTTGTTTTTCGACTTTCGACTGCCAATAGGCATGAAAGTGAAACGGAATAGATCATGAACTTATTTGATTGCGATAAAGCTACAAATTTAAGTACTGAGTAAATAGCGTTAGCTTCAGCAGTAAATATGGAACTAGAGGATAGTAGTCGGAGAGTTGCTGTACGATCTCCAAAACGGCTACAGAAGCTACTCTATTTCCATCCTTAGAGCAATCTGTGTGCAAGTATTCAGGATGTTCAGATTTAAATCTTGCAAGCCTTGAAAACACAGCTGTGAGCAGGATTGGAAGAATACGCTTTAAGCTTTGTTGCATATTGTAAACCAAGTTTAACACGTCGGTCTTCCAAGGCAGGTTCATTAGCTGCAACATACAGACTCTCCACGGGAGAAGTTCTGAACGCACCAAATGAAAGACGCAAATCTTGATGGTGAACCATAACTAATAATGTAATGTATGATTTACGGGCGGAACCGTAAATAAAACACCCATAATCTAATTTTGATCGAATCAACGATGGATATGAATTTAATAAAACAGTGCTATCCGCACCCCAGTCGGTATTCGACACAACTTTTAAAATTTCTAATGCCTTGAGGCATTTTTTTTTAGCATTTTGATATGGGAAAGAAATGAAAGTTTACTATCAAAAATTAGACCAAGGAACTTGGCCTCATTTACAATAGTAATAGGGCTATTGTACAATTTTATCCTTGGATCTTGGTGCACTTTCCGTTTACAACATATGCATTTCAACTGTTTTAGAGCTGAGCGTTCTGCAGATTAATTTACACTTGAATGAGTTAATTTTGACTTAGGTTTTGATAGTCTTTGAAATAAAAGATGATTTGTGTTGACTGGGTAGATGATTGTGTTGACTGGCTTGATGAATTTACTGTTTGCTTCCTGTTTTGTTTATATTTAGTCGGAGTAAGTATTTGCTCCTTTGAAACAGATTTGACTGTCAGCTTTGTGGGGTTCTCTTTGTCATGTGGCAAGGACAAGATTGTCTGGGTCTCCATATGAGATAAAATAGGCCGTTGTCTTACTTTATCTGCATATGAAGAAGTTGCTGTCGTAACTGTAGTCAAAGAGGTGACATGATGACGTGCGTCACTGTAAGACATGTTTTTCTCTGTTTTAATCTTCAAGGCTGAACCCAAAACCAGCATTTAATTTTGAACTACGCAAACACAAAAAGGTTGATACCAATCCTCTGGTTATCCAGCAGGACTTTGCAAAAATTAAATCTGAACATCCTGAATACTTGCAAATTTACACAGATGGCTCTAAGGATGGAGACAGAGTGGCTTCTGCAGCCGTTTTGGGGGATCGTGCAGCAACTCCTCGATTACCATCCTCTAGTTCTATATTTACTGCTGAAGCTAACGCTATTTACTCAGCACTTAAATTTGTAGCTTTATCGCAATCAAATAAATTCATGATCTGTTCAGACTCACTTTCTTGCCTATTGGCAATTGAAAGTCGAAAAACAAAACACCCAGTTATTTTGAAAATAGCCGAATTCTACAAATCACTTGTAGCATTAGGCAAAGAAGTCATTTATGTTTGGATCCCTAGTCATGTGGGGATTTATGGAAACACAGTTGCTGACCAGGAAGCCAAGGATGCACTAGATGATGAGATGGCGGATTGTCCAGTACCGTACACTGACATGAAGCCTTTAATCGTTAAATACATTTTAAAGTTATGGCAGGCCAAATGGGATCTGCAAATAAATAATAAACTGCATGGAATACAGTCAGACGTCGGTAAACAAGTCGGTTCCTGTGGTAAAAACCGTAGGGAACAGGTAGTGTTGACCCGATGTCGTATTGGACATACTAGAACAACACATAGTTTTATCCTCAACAGTGATGATCGACCTGAATGTATTCCATTCAATTGTCCTTATACAATTCAACATGTTTTAATTGAATGTGTAGATGTTGCCGATATCAGGCGTGATTTTTATTCTGCTCATTGTCTTAAAGACCTATTTACAAACGTCGCTGGCGACAAGATCGTTCAATTTTTAAAAGCAATCAATTTATTTTGTAAGATTTAAATGGATCAATTTTAAACAAGTTTCTAATTTCTAATATTGTTATTGTTAAACCAAAAATGACTATTATGTTTTTAACATTTTACACATCTGTTTTACTTGTATAAAGCTATATGGTTTTATATTAATATTTTATGTATTTATTAAAATTGTTCAATAAACCCAACAGTTCTCGCCACAATATAGCTGAAATATTGCTGAAGTTGGCGTAAAACATCAATCAATCAATCAATTTAATCTTCAAAATTTCTTTTTCTTTGATATAAAGTGGACAGTCCCGTGCGGAGGTCATATGTTCACCGCTGCAGTTAGCACATTTTAGTGCATTACTACAGTCAGTGCCTTGATGTCCCTCCTCCGCACATATGAAATACTTCAGCTTGCCCCTACATTGTTTGGAGCCATGGCAAAACTTATTGCAAGTGAAACATCTGACTGGATTTGGGAGGAATTTGTCCAGTTTTATACCAAAGGGGCATATTTTTAAAGAGGTTGGAGGAACAGGAGTATTGAATGTTAATAAAAAGGTGTTTGATTTAAACCGGTGTTCCAGATTTTTTTGACACAAGTCTTTGTACCTTTGTGACACCTTGAGTAGACAATCCCTCACATATTTCCTCATCCCTCATATCAGATAGGTACTGACTTCTGTCCCTCATAATACCCCGACTCGTATTTAGTGTTTTATGAGGAGAGGCGGAAATGCCGAAATCCAAGATTTTAGAAATTTTTAATAAGTTTTGACTTTATTGTTTAGAAATTGTTTCGATTAACAGGTCACCTGATCTCATTCTTGAAACATTTTTTACGGTTCCGGAATTGCTCTGAATTGTCTTCTGTATAACAAAATGATTAATTTTTGAAACTGGTTTCTCTGAAGATCCACTCAACACAATAAACTTAGGCCAAATACAGTCTTCAACTTCAGGAATAGAATCATCTGATTTTCTCTTTTTATTTGGAGCTGGTTAGTTTGGATGTTGTTGTGCCATGAAAAAGAAAGTAAAGAGAGTTTCACCATCCGAGTCGCCCACCCTCCACGGAGCGCCAACTTTGGGCGGTGCTTTTATTCCAGGGATCTCCATCGGAAAGTACCAGGTGTTCCTAATATGGAATACTCAAGCAGAGCGTAATCATCAGGCACTGATAGAAAGCGTACCACTTGACTGGCCCATGAGCCACCGCCTTCTCCAAGATATTCTGCATTGGATAAGATTTGAATGAGACTAAGACAACAAGAATACACTAGTTTGTACAAACCCGCATTGGAAGGATATCTTGAAGTGCATGGCATGACCATCCGATTGATCGGATCGGGCCCGTCCGACCTCTCGTTTAGATGATATCAGAGCCAAAGCAGGGTATTGACCTTATATTCTCAGCCCAACCGATATCTTATGGTCGCATCTAGAATCTCAATACAGGTTCGCACCAGCCAGGATCGCGTCAACCATCGACACGGGTCTCGACACACGGCAAACGTGTCGCCTCTGTCCGGACGACCCATACTCCAAGCTCAGAGAATGCTGCGGGCTTATTCATAAGCCAGGACCGCGCACGGCGGTGCACAGAGGTAATTCTCTTATACAGATATATGAGAGATACACAGTTACCTGTGTCAATTTTAAAAGATAACATTATGAAAATTTTATTAGGAAACTGAATAATACATTACATTGCATAAATACATACAACAATGTATCATGATAAGCAATGACAGGATACTGAGGATTACACAAGTATCTCCAACATGATAGAGACTACAAAATATTAGAGTTTAGACACTTGAAATTTAACAAATATTGTAACAGATTGCATCTATTTATAATATCATGGACTTCTGTAATACCTTTTGAAATTTGCATGGCGTTTACTATTCGTTTCAACAATTCCAAATTTGATTTGGTATGAAAATATTTTCAGAATAGTTAAATTGAAAAATGAGAAAAGTTTTATTATGTTCTTATTTTTTGAAAGGCTGACAAAAAATGTATTTCATCTTCAATTTCATTTCAAAATTTACACATATGTTTGTCCCTTGGGTATTTTTGGCCTAGTATACTGCCCTTTTAAGCTCACCTGGCTATGTCAGGTTGAGCTTTTGCTATCATTGTACAACCGGCGTCCGTCGTCCACCGTTAACTTTTTTTCAAAAATCTTCTCCTCTGAAACCGCTAGAGTTTGAAACTTTATAGTAATAATCTTTGACATGTGCCTAACAAACGATCCTCATTTTATTTTGGAAAACATGGCTGCCGTTGCTAAAAAATAGAACATGGGATAAATTGCAGATTTTGGCCAATAACTAAATAACAGTTAGATATATCGAAAATCTGACTGGAGTAAAATTGTTCAAAATGCCAAGAATTATCCGCCCTGCAATTTTAAGAAAATCGGAAAACCCGTCTCGGAGTTACAGCCCCATTTTCGTGAAATTTTCAAAATTTATGCTTTTTTTACTTCAAAAACTGTTACAAATATTATAAAAGATATAAAGGTGAAGTGTAAATTGGAAAAATGTTCAGCATATTAAGATCTACCCACTCTGAATTTTAAAGACAAATGTCTTACCCGTTTTTCACGATTTTCCCCCAATACCATATGGTTATTGGTCATTTCCCTTTAAATTCTGTATTCAAACCTTTGATTACTTTTTAAGCTATAGAGAAACAACTTCTAAAACAAATTATTCTTTCCATAATCAAGAGCAAAAAAAAATATTTTCATAATCTTTACCTAATTTTACATAATAATAATTTTTGTAAATAAATGTATATCGTGTTCATCAGTGTCAATATACTGTTTTCTTTCAAACGAATACCTTGCTTACATGAATAAATATGCATCTTCTTGGCTTCATGACCTACACAGACTGTTCCAAAAATAAGCAGTTGATGATCTGTATCCATCTTACAAACAAAGAAATTTGTTCTTAATAACCACTGAATGGATGAGAACCAAACTTGGAATTAATGATGCTCATTTTTGCAACTTTGGTATTTTTGTATTATGAGGTGTTGACTAAGTGTTGCTACTTTCGTGCCTATATATTTTTTCTAATACCATATTATGGTTAATGGGTTATTTTCATTTAAATTCTGTTTTCCAATCTTCTTTGAGGTAACTTTTCTCTTTTAAGCTTGAAAGAAATTCCCTGCTATTTCCTCATTTAAAACATTAATTTCATCCATAATTGGGAGCAAAAATAAAGTGTTTTTGTACAAATGTTTACCATTTTTTTCCAAAATTATTTTCATATCTTCACTTAATTTCACATCATAACATTTTTTAGTAATAAATGTAAATCGTGACTATTATTATCAGCAGAGTGATTATTCTGTTTTTCTACATAAAGCCTTAAATAAGCAGTTGATAATCGGTATGCATCTCGTGTACAAAGAGAGTTTTCTTGAGGACCATATATTTAATTATTTAAACCAAACTTGGCATAATTAATGTTTATGAGGTGCTGACCAAGTGTTGTTATTTTGATGCCTATCCATCCTCCAACATGGCCACCGGTGGAAGCTTAATTTATTACTGGACCCTATGGAAAGAGCATACAAGGAATTTTTCATTTGATACAATTGGAACAAAACTTAATCACACTGTATTTTTGATGGTCCTCTTCAAAACAGATGTCTTTCACGTCTGTACCTTATGAAAATCTGCTTCTAATGGGAAACATTATACAGTTATTGACTGGGTCTAAAAACAACAGCTGTTTTGTTAGACCCGAGGGCTGAACTGTTGCACGAAGCCGAAGGCTGAGTGCAACAGTTTAGTCAGAGGGTCAAACAAAACAGCTGTTGTTTGAGGACCCAGTCTATAACTGTTTTGTTATACCTTTTCATGTTCAATAAATACGCTCCATTTCATCTGAATAAGATTCATGTCGCCAATTTGGTTATGCAGACGACAGGAGATCATGTGATATGGGTGTGATATTTTTGAACCAATCAAAATAAGGCAGGTGGTCAACAGATCGGTGTCGGTCAACAGACTGAAAACTGTTGACTGGTCAACAGATCGTTTTTCGGTTTGAGAAATAAAACAGACAAATTGTCGATATTTTCCCCCAATGCATTTATATAAGAAAAATATTATCAGGTATAACAAAGCTTAATATTGGAGTATATGGAAAGATCTTCTCCTTTAAAACAGCTTTGCCAGTTGGAAATTAACTTTGGCATAACACTTTATTCTCTTTAAGATTGTGTCCTGCAGATCCATCTCTTATCCAGAATGACAGGCAATAAGGAGAGCAGTTTATATAAGTTAGATCATATAACATTCACTAAAGGTTTGTTTATTACATAGTTTGAAAATGAGACCCATCAACATAGGAGTTTATTTGACTTTATGTATTTGCCATGGTCCAGGTGAATGATACAGGCTTTTGAGAGTCCCTCATTCTATTTCTAAGAAATGGTATCTTATTCTAAATTTTTAGCGTCATTCATTTTAGGAGTTTCATTTTTAGATATTTATAGGCAAATCCTAGAGGGTATAAATATGACCATATGTATCCAATTTATAGTGTCTTAATTTTTTTGGTGATTTATTTTTTTTCTCTTTTTTTCTGAAAATATTAATCAAATTCAAGTTCGAAGAATCAATGGACATTTGTGCTCAATCTGTTTCGTTAATATAAATTAATCTCTATATTTTTTTTCAAGGCTGACATGCCAGTATTGTTGTTAATAAATGGTAATTATACCGTGGGAATTTTCGGTTGATCATTTAACTACACTGTGTGCCACTTTTTGTTTTTGCTGACCTTTTCCTTTACTCGTACGAGGCCACGTTTTACAAGGGCTTACACAAAGAAAACAAAAACATTTAGTCCTGCCCTTTCAATTTCAGTTTCCCGCCGTGCGCGGTCCCGGCTTATGAATAGGCCCGCAGCATCCTCTGAGCTTGGAGTATGAGTCTTCCTAACAGAGGACCCCGAGGGAACCCCAGGATATAGAAATAGGACCTAGTATCTCCGGCTTGCGGGGTGTGACCCCTCCTAAACGGAGACTGACCCCGAGGGTCCCGGGATATAGAAATAGGACCCATTCCGTGGTTGTGCGGGATTAATAAATACACAACACATCTTTCGGATGGAATGTAAACTCAGGTCCACGTGTTGGAAGAAATGCCACGATTCCTGCACGTTAAAGAACCCTTGTAGCAAGCTCTTTTTGGGGTGGTCCGTAGGTGATCGGCTACAAGGCTAAATTCTCGCCCTTGACGATTTCACCCTTCTTTTCCAGTGGCAGTCAGAATTTTCCGTCCCATGGCCCTTTCCATACCCCAAAGTGATTATTTATAAATAAACTTGTTCTCGTCTTGATATAGCTGAAATATTGCTGAGTAGACGTTAAACAATATTTAATCAATCAATCAATCAATCAATCAATTTCAGTTTCCGCTACAAAGACGATGTGCTTTCTCTTAATAATCATAAATTTAATAAATATTTCCATCAGATCTATCCCAATGAGCTTGAAATTAAAGAAACAACTGATACACCTACTTCAGCCTCGTACCTAGATCTTTTGTTGTATATTGAAGGAGATGGGCGTTTGAAATCTAAACTTTATGATAAACGTGATGATTTTAATTTTTTTTTTTGTATTTTCCTTTTCTTGTCAATAATATACCTACCTCTCATGTCTGTGGAGTGGACAATTTACAGTTGATTCGTTACTGTCGAGCGTGTCGTTTGTACAGTAATTTTTTGAACGACTGTAAATTTTTAAGTATAGGATTTATTGACCTTTCTTTTTCAGAAATATGATCTTGCTTATTTATTATAAATATCATTAGAATATGTAATGTCAGAACTCGAATAAAAACGAATTAATAATGCAGCCGGAGAGGTCTTGCATTGAAATAACATGCTGTCGTTTATATAATCGAACTGAAATACAATACATATAACTTACATGACATACTGACTTATATTGTCTAGTGATTGCCGTCTTTTAATGTTTGCGAACAAAATCATAAAGCAATAAGAGCACACTCGTATGGTTTGCTTTTTTACAACTCCCTTCAATTCTATCCTTTTGTTTATATAATTATCCTTTTACGTTTAACATCTAGTCCGTGCACATAACATTCAAATCCCTACAAATCTTATATTTTCGTTTTAACTTCAGCTCTTCAATTTTTAACACTTCAATATACTTATTAAGTTTTGTAGCACGTTAAAGCTAATTTAATAACCTTTACAGTGAATAAAAATTTAGGATACATACGACTTTTAAATAGTGTTGAGGATTAAAAAAATGTATCACTTCCTTGAAAAAAAAATTGAAATAACTGACAAAATTAAAGCCCGATTTTTTTAAATAAAATTTTTGAAAATGGAATTTTCAATATTTAATAATTTCGAATTTCCAAAGTAGGGGTCTTTAAATCTGGATCGATATAGGTTCGTTCATTGCAAATATAATAATGTTTTATGATATGTCATATATAAATTGTGTCAAACAATTTTATTTTCAGACTTATTGTATGTTTGCAAATGTCCAAAGTATCACCCTTAACCCCTAAAAATAAAGGGAAAATTAAAATATCCAGGATTTAAATGAATAAGGGGGCTCACTCCTGATATTGTTTATATAAACGATTTCTTGAAACCTACTTAAATTGATTAAGGGTTTTAGACTAAATGAATTGGTAAAAAGAAAAATATATAGGTCTGTAAGCTTTTAATGGACATAAAAGACATTGTAAATTTGGCGGGAAATGGATTTCTCTGGATTTTTCCATTGATTTAACATTAGGACCATTTTTTGTCTAAAACCTAGGACGTTATATGAAGAATTTGATGAAAACGGGTCAGGTGTCTTAATTTGACAAATGGAAGATATTAATGAAATAAAACGTTGGGGCTCGTGTGCAAAATTCTTTAAGCTATTGAGCTGGAGATAACCAGTGGAGTTCCGAAATCTGACACAAATTCAAAAATGTGATGAGTGAGCCGCCTTAAAAATGAAAAATAAGGGCAGGTGCAAATCTTCTTTATATCTCATTCCAGCTGACATTCAGATAACCATTCAAGTAGTAATAAAACATTTTAGGTAAATATGTATGGTCGTTTTGCTCGAAACTGTTTGCTAAATGGGAATTTTCAGATTTTTAGCTCACCTGGCTATGCCAGGGTGAGCTTTTGCCATCACTTGGCGTCCGTCGTCCGTCCGTCGTAAACTTTTCTTTAAAAATCTTCTACTCTGAAACCACTGGGCCAATTTAATCCAAACTTGGCCTGGGTCATCACCAGGGTATGTAGTTTATAAAATGTGTTCAGTTAGTCCGAGGGCCAAACAACATGGCGGCTGTTACTAAAAATAGAACATAGTGGTAAATTGCTGTTTTTGGCAAATAACTCGAAAACCATTGCAGATATCAAAAATCTGATTATAGTAAAATTGTTCAGAATGCCGAGATCTATCTGCTCTGCAATTTTGAAGAAAATCTGAAAACCCGTCATAGAGTTATAGCCCTTTTTCCGTAAATTTTTCAAAATTTATGCATATTTCATTTTTTATTTCAAAAACTGCAACAGATAGAGGTGAAGTGTAAATTGGAATACTGTTCAGCATATCAAGATCTATATACTCTGCAATTCTGAAGAAAATCCAAAGGCCTGTGTAGGAGTTGTTTATTGATTTTCACCATTTTTTTTTCCAATGCCATATGGTTTATCGGTTATTTCCCTTTAAATTCTGTGTTCAAATCTTCTTTGGTTAACTTTTCTCTTTTAAGCTTTAGAGAAATTCCCTGCTATAGCTATGTTAAAACAATTATTTTTACTTATAATTCAGAGCAAAAACAGTGTTTTTGTACAAATTTTTACAATTTTTGGCAAAAATACTTTCTTAATCTTTACCTTATTATATGTTACAATTATTTTTCTATACAAGATATTTTGTCTGACAGGGATGAATTTGATTGGGCACTGTACTATATGCTTTGCTAGCAGTTTCTTGGTCTCATAGCCTGCATAATTTGTTAAATAATTTAAGCCTTTAATGATCAGGTGATGACATTAACCTTGAGAACCACAGATGGATTTGATCACTACATGGCATGTATGATGCTTTGAGGTGCTGACTAAGTATTGTGACTTTGGTGCCTATATATCATCCAACATGGCCATCTGCGAGGAACTTAATTTATTATTGGACTGTATGGAAAGAGCACATAAAGAATTTATTTATCTGAAACAACTTTGCTAGTTACAATAAAACTTAATCACAATGCATCTTAGATGGTCCCCTTCAAAACAGATGTCCCTCAAGTCTGCACCTTATGCAAATTGGCTACCTATGGGAAACATAGTTTAATATTGGAGTACATTCAATGATCTTGAAACCATTTGGCCAATTGGAAATAAACCTTGGCACAACACTTAATTTTCTTTAAAATTGTGTCCTGTAGATCCATCCCTTATCCAAGATGGCAGGCAATAGGGAAAATAGTTTCATCATATAACATAAATGTTTGTTTACATGTACATAGTTTGAAAATGAGACCCTTTAACATAGAAGTTTATTTGAAAATATGTATTGACCATGGTCCAGGTGAGCGATACAGGCTCTTGAGAGCCTCTTGTTAAATCTCTAATGTTTTGACTTAGAGTTGTAAAAAACCTTACAAAAATGATTTACAATTTGAAAATATACTCTCATATATTTTCATTTTTCATCTGCACCCCCTTTTTGTCTTTCTTTTTTATTGTTATTATTATTATTATTATAAATAACCGGTCATTTTTTTTTCTTAGTTTTACTATTTGAAAATTTTGGTCAATAACAATTGAGTGTAACAATATTTTAACTGTACGGACATTGGATTTTATGCGTAAGATGAGTGGGTATTATTTGAGTTTTTACCTTTTTCAAATAGCGTAGATAGATCTATCCATGCTAATAACTGTTACCTTGGGCAGGCTTTTGAAATCTGTAGCTGTAGATGTAGGAATCTATGGAAACACGGTTTGTCACCAGGAGGCTTAGGATGCATTAGATGATGAAGTTGCAGATTTTCCAGTGCCATATACTGACATGAAGCCTTTGATAAGCAAGTACATCAAAAAGATATGGCAAGACAGACTTGCAAATCAATAATAAATTGCACGGAATACAATCCGAAGTTAGTAAAAATGTTAGTTCTTTTGGTAAAAATCGGGAGGAACAGGTTATTTTGACCAGGTTTCGTATCGGATATACCCGAACAACCCATGGTTACATTTTGAATAAAGAAGACCGACCTGTATGTATTCCGTGTAATTGTGCTTATACAATACAACATGGTTTACTTGATTTTGTCGATGCTGCGATACACGACGCACATTTTACACAGCTGATTCTCTTAAAGAGTCTCTTTACAAACGTCGCTGGGGACAAAATTATTGAATGTTTAAAAGCTGTTTATATGTGTAGTAAGATATAAGTTTATATTATCATATTTTTTAAATTCATAAAATCTGAACTGTTTACCTTGAATTGTATTTTATATATAAGAAATTGCTTTTTTATTAATATTTTCATCAGTTCACGCCACAATATAGCTGAAATATTGCTGAATCAATCAATCATTCAATCTTTAAGTTTTCGTTGAATTCAATTTGATTGGCCGTTCAAGAGGGGGTTACGCCTTCCCCTGTATTTTTTTTTTATTTCTTGAAGAATCAAGGTACAAATGATTACTAATCGCATGAACTCCCCTTTCTGCTGAAACCCTTTTTTTCCTGTAAACTTCTTTTTCGAATGCTGGATCCGCCGGTATATTGCTATTAAATCTTCGAAAGAGACTTACCAAGTCCGAGAAATAACGTTTACAATTACATATACAAAGGACAGATATTTACTCAGAACATAGTGTATTCCTGTGTCCTGAAGAGCTATACCTACAGATAAAATAATGTCATAATCCCACTCTGGACGCACACACACAAGCAGATTAACAAATTAATAAACGGCATTGGAGGATCCAGAGCACCGCTTACGAGGGTTAGGACTCAACACCCCACCCCACCCCAAATCCGTTTTCTTGATTATTTTATTTTGTGCAGAATTTTGGGAAAAATAGATAACATATAGCAAAAAAAATTGACTGAAACCCCTGTTTCCTGGAACACCTTTGTACCCACCTCTCCGAAGGCTGGATCCGCCGGTCCAGTGTTTTACAGATATTCAAGTGGATTTTAACGCAGAGAAGCGGCACCCTATTACTATGGTAATCAAGTAATTATAACCTCTTTACACATGTAATGAGTAATATATTATTATAAATGGTACTGAAAATGGAAAAAATTATGCTAAGTTTTCATACCATGTGCATGATGTGGTTATCAAATCAGGAAAGGTTCTCATAATCAAATTATCATCGCAAAATACATATGGCAATCAAATAATCACAAATAAATCCCATAATAATCAGGTAACCTACGAGAAGGCTCACATTCCTATTCTTAACCCGCATTACTATATCGAGTATTAAGTCGAAGTATCCGCGCCACCGTCAAGTGTAATTTTAAGCTGTAGGGTCGTATTACTCCGCGACTCGTACTAAAATGGCAGAGTTTGGGTTATCAGAAAACATTTATAGTCTTACGAATATTTATTTTCGTTTTCCTACGCTTANAATTCCGCAGATTTTTTTTTTTTTTTTTTTTTTTTTTTTTTTTTTTTTGTATAATTTTTTTTTCTTGTTTTGTTTTTTTTTTACTTTTTTGCATTTTTCATACGAAGAAACGTTTCACACTGAAAAAACAACATTTTTAATGTAAGCACCGTCCACAATTTGTCTCATAATTATTGATGTTTTTAACATTTTTATTTTTTTTTAATCATTTCATTAACATTTTAATAATTAATAGGTCAAATGCTAATTTTTATTAACAATATTTATTTGTTATTTTGCAAAACAAAAGGTTTATCCTTCTTTGGACAGAGTTGACATCGGATTACTAACAATTTCTACGATTGGCACGACATTGAACGAACTAGTTTTGGCTGACAACGCATAAATGAACAACATAAGCACTAACCAACATTGGCCTCTGAAGATGACCCTACGAAACGAATGACCTAAAACCATTGTACGCGTAACGTAGCGTTGAAATCTGAGTAGTAACAAACAAGTAGTAGTGGTCCTTGATTAGAAGTCTACCTGTATTTGGTTTTCATACTTTAGGCCAAAGAGATAGAGAAAAGGGAGGTATGGTACCAATAAACTTATAGCTTTCGCTAGTGCCGGTACCAAGTCAGACTATCCCTAATTCCTATCGTTATTTATATTTGTCTCTGGTTCCTTGTGTGTTGTTTCTAGTGTTATTCCCTGTAAATTCTGGCAGGTGATTGTCATGTTCGGTCATTGCAGGTGTTTACTGTTGTTTTCACTTTGTAATAAATGCTGTCTTACGATGTTAATGCATTAGAAACTTTTAATCAAGGACTATAAGAATAAAACTAGAGTTGTTGTGGCCTAGTGGGCCACGGATACCCCCGCCCCCATTCCTTCCTGATTTTTTTTAAATATCTGAAAAAAATTTATTGAATCATGAAATTCCAATCATTGATTTAAGAGGAGTAGTGTATAACAGATGGTCACCATATAGTTTGCATTGAGAAAAATGACAAAGTCCAAAACATGTAAACAATCTGAAAAGGGAAATTATTGGAAAACAAAGTGCATAGTGCACAAATACAATATGTAATTAAGCTACTGCATACGTTTCATGAAATTCCAATCAGTGGTTTAAGGTGAGTAGTGGATACCAGGTGGTCATCATATGGTTTCTATTGAGCTAAAATGTAAAAAAAAAATCTGGGAAAAAGGGAATTATTGGAAAACAAAATGCACGGTGCACATCTTAAATATGTAATTTAGCTCCTCTATAAGTTTCATGAAATTCAAATTAGTGGTTGAAGAGGAGAAGGGGATACAAGATGGTCACCATATGATTTGCATTGAGCTAAAGGTGCTAAAATGACGAAGTCCAAACATGTCAAAAACCAAGAAAAAAAGAATTATTGGAAAACAAAATGCATGGTGCAAATCTACAATATGTAATTAAGGACCTGCATAAGTTTCATTAAATTCCAATCAGCGGTTTAGGAGGAGTAGTGGATACCAGGTGGTCACCATATGCTTTGCATTTAGCTAAAATGACAAAGTCCAAAACATGTCAAAAATCTTAAAAAAAAAGAATTATTGGAACGAAAAATGTATGGTTCACATCTACAATATGTAATTAATATCCATCATAAGTTTCATAAAATTCTAATCTGTGGTTTAGGAGGAGTAGTGGATACCAGGTGGTCACCATCCGGTTTGCATTGAGCTAAAATGACAAAGTTCAAATAATGTACAAAAAATCTGAAAAAAGGAATAATTGGAAAACGAAATGCATGGTGCACATCTACAATATATAATTAAGCTCCTGCATACGTTTCATGAAATTGGAATCTGTGGTTTAGGAGGAGTAGTGGATCCCACCTTTTGGGTACAGAAAGACGGACGGACGGAAGGAAGGACGGACGGACACCATGAACACTACATACCTCCCGCAAAGCGGGGGTACAATTAATGATTTATTATCAAAGACAAAAGGCCAAATGGAACGCAATACTTTGTCAAATGCTCACAAACAAAACATGTTGACAACAGTGATACAAAGGATTTCTCAGTTAACTTATGTTTATGATATACTGAATACCATTTTTTATTTATATGCAATATTTTAAAAGGTATTTTCTAAATCATTGCACATGCATATATTATTGGTTTGTACAATGTTCTGTGTAAAGAAAAACAAATACACTTACAAAGAAAATGCATTATTTTGAAATGTTCATGTATGATCATTTTTCTAATTACATTCTGTGTCAGATGGTAGTTTAAATTGCACACATGTAATACCAAATGGAGTTACAAGTTCTTGAGTGCCAATGTCCATCCGTCATAGTTGCACATTTTTCGTGTGGCTTGTATGGCTCTGGCTCTCCAGAGTCCCACCTTTTAAAATGTGGGTTCGACATATCCATAACCCAAAGCCAGTCGTGCAGGTTCTCGGTCGTTAATCCTATGTAGAGAATACGCAGTTGTAGCTCTGTGAAAATAAAAAAAAAACTAATACATTTTAAGATTGAAGTTTTAGCCAGCTGGAGCCGAAATATAAGCCACAAACACCTGTTATATAATATTTCGGCATTGAAATTCAAATTTTAGGTCATTTTCATAATTTTGTGCAAATATATATATCAAATATACACTTCATTTATAAAAGAATTTGCCATCGTTTTTTATATAACAGAGGTATACTACAAACAATGCTGTATGACAAGTGCGATGACTTCACTTTTCCAATAGTCAATTTACCTTTTTTTGTAGCTACATACCTTGATAGAGCTCGATTGCTTACAAATAGGGTAATTAAGCAAGGGTATGTTTGAAGTAATCACTACAGAAGTTTTACGGCCGACATCACAGTTTTGTGGACCACTATGTGATATGTGTTTTTTACAGATGACAGCTCTTTGACACTAAAGTTAGTTTCTTTTGAATTGACTTTACCACTAGAGTTGACATGTTCAACACGGCGTGTGTCTTATAAGATGAAGGAGATGCTGACTCCACCGATGTACCTGATCTCACCTGTGGATTTTTATTGGATGTTGTTCATTTTTGTATGTGTGTGTGTGTCTTCATTTTTCTTTTCTGTGCCGTACTAATGTTATGTCTTTGTTTCTTTCTTTCTCAGATGTTGCCATTGACATTGGATTGTTCGTTTTAGACTGATTGTTCGATTCTCACTTACTTCAACATGTTTAAATTTTATGTCTTTGGTGTCTAGGCCAAAGCGACAACTCTGGCTGAGGTGCCTTATTTAAAAATATCTGTCCGATTTGTATGAAATTAATTTTTGAAGCTGGAATGTTCCTTATATATGCAGCTTGATGTGAACACAAACCTCGGAAATAAAAGAAATACCATGCTGTTCCTCTATGAAACATTGTAAAATTGTCATTTTAGGGTCCACAAGTCAAAATAAGAGCGGAGTCAAAAATTTGTCATCTGATTTTGAGACATTTCGAATTTGACATTCTTCATTAATTTGCATTTATTTTATTATGTACTTTGCTTTAAATATATTTAAAGACCTGTTATAAGCATTTATTTATTATTCAAGACACTCTAATTCTTGTAAATGCTTGGACTATTCCATCTCTCGTTTGTCTTTCCTTTGATTTTCACGATTTCAAAGCACTTTAACTGATAATTTACCTCAAATTATTTACTTACCACGAATATTTACCTCATTATTTTTTATGCGTATTTATTTATATATATACTTGACTTTGACCTTCTTTTGTTTCACCTAAATATTAAATGACGTTTAAGTTTCATGTTGGAAAAATTTCCCGGTCAAAGGATCAAACCTGCGCTAACTTTCCTATAATATCAAGGTGATCATACGACTTTCATAAAACGGCGCGACTACAATCGCCAGTTAACGAACAGATGTAAGAAAATATATTTAAAGTGACAGCAGGGATCCGTTGTTCAACTTGTGATTTAACTAATCAAGTGATTAGCACTAATCATGCAATTAACTCCTAATCATATGATTAGCTAATGCAACGATTAAATTTTGATGGTGAACTTTTTGTAATTATTGCATTAGCTAATCAAGTGATTAAAAGTTAATCAGATGATTAGGCAGTGCTACCGTTCTTATACTGCACGGCAACTATGATTATATGAACAGAAACCTTGCACTCCCTCGAAACTCTTGATACTTAACCACAAATTTGTTGAGTTCTATATTTACATGAATCAACATAAAGGCTGCCTTTTTTTTTGCTTTTCGCCCTTTTTACATTTTGTTTGTTTGTTTTTGCCTTTTTTCAGTTTGTCCCAAAAGTTAATTTATTTATAGAAACTTATTTAAATTCTTACACACTTGTTACACATAGGAACCTTCCTAAATATATGTTGATAGACAAACTTACAACAACAGTTCATTGGATTGACATATAGACACTATATAAGAATGAGGCTAAGAAAAGTCGGAGAATGTACAATAAGCTAGCGGTGAGCATTTCAAAAATTCTGCAAATCTGGTTGTACTAATATTACCGATCTCAATGGGATTTAAATGGAAGCAGGGGTGGCCTCAATCTAATTAAAATTAGATCTTTCAATTGTTTTTCACACTCACTGCATGTTAGATCTACAATTTACATGTATTAATTAAAGAAGGTAATATTTTTTAAGAAAAAATCTTTCTACAAATAATTTGTTATGTGATGAAATGGACAATATTGTCAAAACTAATGGACCATTTTTATTAAGTGGTGTATAATAGATACACGTCTTGAGTTTAGAAGGTTACTTTGAATTCAAGTTATCAAAGGCCAGCTACACCCCACACACTCACGAATACGTTTTACACCAAATTAAAAAGTCTACCGGGATTTAACTTTTCGGTTTCCACAGTGTTGTATATATTTATTTACTGAGATATTTTTATAGTCAGCATTGAATGGAGAGCTGTCGGCTACCACCTCTTCCCAACTTTTCAAAGATCAGTTTCGAATTTTTTCCTTCAATCAAGTCGATATTGCTTGGTAAATTAGGCTGA
This sequence comes from Modiolus philippinarum, assembly GCA_002080025.1. NCBI lineage: Eukaryota > Metazoa > Mollusca > Bivalvia > Mytilida > Modiolidae > Modiolus > Modiolus philippinarum. The sequence continues at coordinate 52,732 of MJUU01032934.1, read as the reverse complement.
ATATATGTAGTCAGGAATTTCCCATCGGGTCCTTCCCATAAAATGTTAAAATGTTCATTTACATAGCCCGATAAGCCGATGTGTTTTTGTATAATTATGACTATATGCCTCGGATGAAGTGAAAGGGTTCTTACAATCATAAGTTTTAGGATATAGACGGGCGTTACATTGCTAAAAGCATACCATCGACCCATGAAGCAGGCGCTTGCCAGTGTTTCGGAAACAAAGTAGAAAAGATGTTATTTGCCATATATTTTAATGGTTGCTTTCATGGTAATTGAGTAGATTTCAGTAAGGGACATATCACCTACCTGTGGTGAATCTGGGACTAATTAATTTTAGTCCCAGGGTAAATACACCTATCTGTCTTGGGAAAATATAAGTGATATTGTGTAAAACCATTATTTCACAGACAAACTGATCAAGTTTAACTTTCAAAGAGGTAACAGGTCACGGCAAGGCTTAGTGATATGATTTTCCAACACGGTATACTATGCCAGGTTATATAGCCCGAAAGCAACCGGTCAAAGGTCAAATTTGTGCTATATACATATGTATACATTGCTTTACTTTTATATGCTAACGTCCCCTTTCCTTTAAGCATCAAAAATGGACAAAATACTAAACCTGTAGCCGGAGAGCATGAATTTAATGACCAAATTCGCCTGTCACCAGACTGGGATTCGATACCTGTACCCCTAGGACGACAGAACAGTGATCTACCATCTAACGGCTAATGGAGTACTAATGGAGGGTGTTACATACCTGTTTCGGCACAAATGCTTCTATTCATAAACGGGCATGCTCCGTCGCATACCCAATGCTACGTTTCTTTGGAAAACATTACATAACTTTTTATTGAAATTGCACTAATGCAACTAAAAGGAACCAGAAACGGAGTTTTTTTTCAAATTATCACCGGTCTTTTAATTCCAATCCTGAACCAAAATATATGTCCAATCCTGCACAATTTTGTAAAAAAAGTAACAAGTCCAATCCAGCACTTGAGCCAAAGCCTCTACAAATACATGGTAAAATCATGCAAAGCAACAACGCTTTTATTGTTGTTCTTCATCTTGAAGTCACCATGAGGCCTTCGACAATGAGCTTTGCTCATACCACAAAGTAAGTTCAAGACGGCCCTTAGCACCGGTTTGGGTGGAATTCTTTGCTGATTGTCGACAAACGCTACATCCATGTCATTTCTTGTCATGGAAACGGGATTGTCAGAAAACATTAATTAAACTGGCAAGGCACTCCTACAATCACTGTTATCCGTTGCCCGACAAAAGCACTAGTGTCTTAATCTAGTGGGCGGTACTACATATTGACAAGCACAGGGCACTCAAGTCGATTGTAAGAAAACTTGGCATTATAAAATAGTGAGATGTTGACACCTTAAACAGGTGGCCAGAATTTGATTTCCAAATTACAAAAATAAATACCTGACAATTACTTGCTTGGTGGACAGACTAAACATGTTTTCACACTTCTGTAAAATCTAATGCATCAAAAGATAAACATCGAACAAAGAAACGTAACAGTAGTTGTAATATTCACCCCAGTTCTTAATACAAAATAAGACAAAATTCCAAACATTAGACCAATCCTGAACCGAAATCGATGTCCAATTCCGCACAATTTCGGTGAAAAGTAACAATTATTCCAATGGAAAGTGTTACAAACCTGTTTCGATACTAATGCTTCTATTCATATACGGGCATGCTCCGTCGCATACCCAAAGCTACGTTTCTTTGGAAAATATTACATAACTTTTTATTGAAATTGCACTAATGCAACTAAAAGGAACCAAAAACGGAGTTTTTTCAAATTATGACCGGTCTTTTAATTCCAATCCTGAACCAAATTTTATGTCCAATCCTGCACAATTTTGTAAAAAAGTAACAAATCCAATCCTGCACATAAACAAAAATTTAACTTTGGATATTTATGTTAATATGACACAAAGATAAGCAAATCCGACCAGAGTGAATAGAGCTTGATATAAAGATTTAATCGAGGCCCCTTTTTCAAACATTCGGGGTCTTAAAATATGTCAAAAGGGAAAATACGCTCCATCACCCGCTTCAAACTGAAATGCAGCGATGCCATGATGTTTCACCGAAGATAAACATTCGAATGTACAAACTAGTGATGTCATAAACAGGAAATAAACTGAACAAGACCTTCTTGGTCGCAAGAGTATTTTATTTTATTAAAAAAAAACATCGTATACACAAAGAAAATGAACATTTCTTCATGCCTACCCGTTTTCGACAAATATTGTCCACCATCTTGTTTTGTCCAATCCTGCACACGTATACGACAGTGAATTTAATCAAACAAATAATTCTAATCGGCGATTAAGAAAATTTAATCACTAGTAAACGCTAACGACAAGTGGAACAAGATCGATAACTCGGGTTATTTTCAAAATTACATACGAAAAAACAATCTACATATAATCGGTATTTATATAATAAAAGTAAACAAATATCTGTAACAATATCAATATAAAAGGAAACTTTTTCGAATGAAGAACAAAAAATAAATTGATCAACTAAATGATTTATGAAGCCTTAACAAACATGAGTGGAAGATTATATTTATCAATGGTGGGATGTCAGCATTTAGTTTTACTATATGTACTTTTTTGTATTTTCCATATTCGGTGGTATTTTTTTTTATATTCGAGGTCTTTCAGCTAGATTAATAAACAAATGAATGGATATGGAGCAAATGTACATGGGACAAAATCCCTATAGATACGTGGTAAGATTAAGCAAATGGAACAACACTTTGATTGTTGTTCTTCATCTTGAAGTCACTAAGTATGTTTCAGAGTAATTAATTGAATTAAAGTGCTTCATAAGAAAAAAGGTTGTTAAAATGCATTCGCGCTGCGCGCTCAGACATCTTGACCATGCATCCTTTTCTTACGAAGCACTTTAATTCAATTGATTATTCTGAAACATACTTTAACTATTACATATTTAATCACGTGAAGGAAAATAAACAACATGGATGGATTTTCTGCAATTTTAAATCACAGATCTAATATTATTCAGAAGCTCAAAAAAAATAGACAAACTGTTTTTTATCAGTCTTTTGACCTTTTGTTCATCAATTTGTGCATTAAGAATGATATTTGTATAACAACAACTAAAACTAGATTTGCAATTGCAGGCAATAGCCGATGTCACCCCAGACCCCCTCCCACGCCCCATTCGACAATTCCATCTTCTTCGCAGCCCAAAAATCTACCCAGAAACCAATTTTCGTTGAAATCTGACAGTGTTGAAATTTTGACGTATTTTGGCAGCCATCTTGGAAATGGCGGCCATTTTGAAACGCGCAGCATACAACTTCAGATGTTGTTCCAACTTTGTGCCAAGTTTGAAATCCTTCCATCCTACCATTTCAAAATAATCGCTCGGAAAAGAATAATTACAATTATTATAATAGTAACTAGATTTGCAATTGAAAGCAATAGCTGATGTCACCCCAGACTCCCCATTTGGTGATTCCACCTTATTTGCAGCGTCAAAATCTACCTAGAAATCAATTTTCGTTGAAATCCGACAAACGTCGAAATTTTGACATATTTTGTCGGCCATCTTGGAAATGGCGGCCATTTTGAAAATTTTCAATGCAGGTGATACGACTTCAGATTGTGCTCCAACTGTGTGCAAAGTTTCAAATCATTCCATCCAGCCATCTCAAAATAATCGATCGGACAAAATAATTGGAAGAAGAATAAAAAAAGAAGAATAACTAGATTTGCAATTGCAATCAATAGCCGATGTCACCCCCAGACTCCCCATTCGATGATTTCACATTATTCGTAGTGTCAAAATCTACCTATAAATAAATCTAAATTGATATCGGACAAAGTTGAATTTTAACGCATTTCGGCAGCCATCTTGGGAACGGCAGTCATTTTGATAATTTTTTGTTGCATAGATTTCGTCCTCTCATCTTACTGAAAATTTATACAAAATATGAAGTAATTCCTGTGAGCAGTTCCTGAGATATACATTGTAGAATCCCCAATTTTTAAACGTAAATTTGCGGCCATCTTGGCGATAAGAATAGAGAAGAAACGTACAATAACAACATGTCACTCCGACTTTGTCTGGGGTAACATAATAATCAGAAGAAACGTAGAATAACAACATGTCACTCCGACTACGGCTTAGAACATATATGTGACGTCACTGTGTGACGTTAGCCCTTTAATAATCTAAATATACATTTGAATTCTTGCACCTCTATAAATATGTCGGAATGAAATAAATGAATACCTGTTTGAAAATTGATATATTCGGCGTATTTTTAGCCAAAATTATTTAGAAGGATCCTTCGAGTACTTATCATAGGGGGTTTCCGGGTACACTTTGAATGCAAAATTTTCATTTGTAATAAAGTATATTTATACATGTAGATGGTTTTTACCACCTTCGGAACTCCCTTTGAAGCTGAAATTTTGATATGATGTAGACGAAATAAACATCTTGGTTTCATATGAAAAAGAAAGGAAATGGGGTAAATGTCAAGGAGGCATAGATAAATTGTCCAGACAGATTAGAATATAGGGAAATTCAGTTGAAAATGTTAAAGAACTCAATTGTTGGTTTCCAACCTTAATCATAGCAACGCGCGCGTGATGTAATTCTCAGTGATCGGGTAATTTCTCGATAACGTCCAGTCGGTGATGCCATAATATGGACAAAAATTAAACATGAGTCTCTCCTGTCTATAAAATTTAAGATATATATGATCGAAAATGTATAAAAATCTTTAGATTGCAAGGACATAACAGTACCTTTGCATTTGTTCTAATAAGCTTCAAACGTGTCAGTCTTATATATCCTAAAACTATTGCCTGAAAGATATCAGCCTAAGACTGGTGTAATTTAATCGCATTGTAGCTGCTAAATAATATATCCATAATATGTGCTATTTCGATTATACTCACTGACAACGTATGGCAAAGGTTTGGCCGTTTACAGATCCATCGATTAATAAAATTTTATTTGTTGTAAAATGTTTGCCTATTTACATCTTTTTAAACTGAAACAATATTGAGGCTGTCAACATATAGAAGAGAATACTTAAATTATATGGCGAAACAGATATTAAAAAATAGGCTTGATAGACAAAAGGACAATCTGGCAGACGAATTTGAACATGAACGCAAATAAAGATACTGTACTTGCCGTGCGGGGCTCATATATAACGTATTAGGTTTCCTTCATTACTACGCTGCAGGTTTACATGTTTGGAATCAAATTTATAAATAGATAAATAAATAAATAATCTTTATTTCAAGAGGATAACCCCATTAGCTAATCTTCCTGGGGGTCCTCAAACACAAGCATAAATCATAAAATTACATATAATATATACAAACAGTTTGCCATATAAGGTGTATAAAACAATTCAATTGCATTTGATTAAGATTCAGATATACTTATTCTAGTATTTTGCAATTCTTTACCATTTAAAAAGTAGGTATAACATTTTTCTTTAAACTGTTTAATTGATTTGCAAACTTTCAAATCATATGGTAAGCTGTTCCAAATTTGTGAGCCAGAATATAAAAAAGTTTTTTTTCAAAAAATGTGTATTTGGTTTTGGTAAAGTTAACATGCTGTTACTTTTGGAACGTAAACTATAAGAAGTGTTATCAACAAAATGAAAATCTTGCAAATACGACGGCACCATATTATTTAATGACTTATATACAAGAATAGCCTTTTGATAACAAATTCTCTTTTCAATATCTAACTATTTTAAAGAATTAAAGAGTAGAGAAGAAGGAGTCATTAAATCAGCTTCTAATATAACTCTTGCAGATTTTTTAAGATTCAATCCCATTTGTATTACTATTTCCCCATACTGTACAACAATGATTTAAATAGATCAATTTTAAACAAGTTTCTAATTTCTAATATTGTTATTGTTAAACCAAAAATTTACTATTATGTTTTTTAACATTTTACACATTTGTTTTACTTGTATAAAGCTATATGGTTTTATATTAATATTTTATGTATTTATTAGAATTTTTCAATAAACCCAACAGTTCTCGCCACAATATAGCTGAAATATTGCTGAAGTTGGCGTAAAACATCAATCAATCAATCAATCAACAATACTCAAAATGAGGTAATATATAAGAGTTGAAATATATAATTCGTACATGCATCGGCAAAAATTTACGAATTTTTTGCAGCAAATTAATTCTATTTGATACTGTCCTAGATACTTTATTAATTTGATCTGTCCATGTTAAATGACTATCAATAAACAGACCCAATAATTTTTCAGATGTCACTTGCTCAAATTATGGTGGCCCGTGGTGTATTTTGCACTTAATCGTAGTGCATTGTCTGCTGATAAACCCTCAATACCGTACACTGGGTTATTATTGAGGGTAAAAAATTTCGCGGACCATAAAAGGTTCAATATATCATAAGAATATATAAAATTTTTGCGGAATTTACTTTCGCAATTTTAATCCCTCCGCGAAAATAAAAACCCCGCGAAAATTACCCGCTATACGGTATACTGAACGCTTTGTTCATATATAACGCAATATGTGTTAAAATTAAAATAAGACACTACATCATACCTTTTTGACGCCTTTGTATCCAGGTGTTTTCGCAAATATCGTCGATCTTTATGAGATGTGCATCTCTTTGTTCACAATCTTTCTAAATACGACAAAAAATCATATTGATATTTCTAGCGACTGAACAACGATTAAACTGTACAACAAGTACATGGATATTGACATCGTTTCTTTCATCTATTCCGGCTTTATTGTAGAAATGAGTGTTATTAGTGTTTTAAGTTGCAAAGATATGAACGCATTAATCGTCAAGCGTACCGAATATCGAACAACAAGATCTTTTTATTTTTTTTCCCTTATATGAGGTTTGGCCAGCCTTACAAGCGGTTTAACAAACCATTTCTTTTGAAATGCTAGTACCAAGCCAGGACCATTGCGGTCGACAATTTTGCCGATTTGTTTTTTTGTCTCACGGTCAAAATTTGTTTCACGGATTTGTCTAGAATACCAATCAGCTACTGAAAAAGTCTTTCAACACAATAAAAAGTAGTTGTGTGAGTTGTGACTGGTGCCGTGTGTGGAGCATTTAATGATGCTTCCGTTTTTGTTTTTGTTTTTGTTTTTTTTTTGTTTTGTTTTGGTTTTTTTTTTTTGTTTTTTGTTTTTTTTTTTTTCCATTTTTTTTCTGTTTTCTCTCATTTTTTGTTTTGTTTTTGTTTTCTTTTTTTCTTCTTTGCTTTATATTTTTTTTCTTTGATTGTGGTCACATTACTAGTGATGTAGTTTTGGGACGTTCCTGATCATTCTTGTTGATTTGTTTTGTTTTGTTATGCTGTCTTCGTTTTAGTTACATCTGAATTGCTTTGTTTTTGGATTTTTTTTCTACCTTTTTGTTTCGGTATTCTTTTGCCTATGTATTAATTTTCTGAATGTTCCTAATAGAAGCTATTATCTCAACAGCTTCCCGATAAGGTTTCAGATAACAACAAGTACATTGTATTTAAATAATTCTACTCCGGATTACGTATAAGATCTCTACGTCTCATTTTGAAAACTTTCAGGTACATAAATTGTACTCGGAATTTTCATTTTTCAACGAAAATATATGACGTTTCAAATAAAATTTGAATGCCAAAATCCTGAGACGTCAAATTGAGGAGGGAAACATCGTCATTTTTCGGTGTCACATGACTTACAAGTTTCTTTGACGATACATAGATTAATCGTATTTCAACCTGCTGGACAAGCATGATGCTCAGCACTGCTTTCTAATCGACAACTGCTGTCGCTCAGCACCATATATGCAAACATCTAATCATCAATAAATAAAGTATCGTTACAGTTTTTGAAGCACATCATAGAAAACAAAACTCACCCTTGCGAGCCAAAAATTCTTTTTTGTATCAGGAATAATGTAACAGTGAAAGTTGAACAACATCCAGTCTGTCTTGCATGTAACAATCTTCTCAGCTTCAAAATGTAACCAATGCTAAATTACACTTCTAATTTAGTAATTAAAAAGCTACAGCACAACTGTGTTTCGAAATTAAAAAAAATCATGAGATTTTGTATGAAAAATAAATAATTTGATAAGCAGTTAAAAAAAAACAAAAACTCGGTCTTATAAATGATCAAAACAATTCATTAATTTAAAACTTTTACTTCATCATATCCTTTCCAAGGAGTTTTATAATTTGAAAATTAAAAATTTCATGAATTTTAGCATTTAAGAGGAATGAAAAGTATTATTTTAAGTGTACGGTTTAAACTTACTCTATAAAAATGACAAAAACAAAAAAGTGTTTGAAAATTTTACTTCATGATATCCTTTCGAAAGAGTTTGATATGTTGGGAAATAAAAAAATTATGAAATTTAGCATAGAATAGACAGGATAGTTAGATTTTTTAATCAGTGATTCAAACTCAGTTTTTAAAAATGACAAAAACAATTCAGTGTTTTGAAAATTTTACACCATAGTATCCTTTGGGAGGAGTTTTATAATTCCCGAACCAAAAACTTGATGAATTTTATCATTAAAGAAATGAAAAGTAAAATTTTTAGTCGACGGTTTATACTAACTCTTAAAAAATGTCAAAAAATAAGTGAGAACCGAACCGTCAATCTAAAAGCGAACAATCCAAGGACAATGGCAACACCAGAAACAAAAAAGGCAGAAAAAAACAAAGACACAACATGGGTACAGCACAGAAAAGAAAAATGAAGACACTCACACACAAAGATGAACAACACGGACCCAATATAAAACCATGGGTGAGATCAGGTGCACCGGTAGAGTCAGCATCTCCTGCTTCTTATAAGACACCCGCCGTGTTGAACATGTCAAATACGGTAGTAAAGTCAAATTCGGTAGAGGAAACAACAATTAAGCTTTAAAGGGAAAGATCTGTTGTCATGTGAGAAACAGATATCCCATAGCGGTCCACAAGATGATGATGTCGACCGTAAAACTTCTGGAGGGATGACTTCAAGTTTTGGGTAACGTACCCTTGTTGAAGTAGCCTATTTGTGAGCAACCGGGCTCTATCAAGGAAGTCACTGTATCGAACACAGGCTCTTGAAAAGCGAATGAGCTGGGAGATGTAAACTCCATATGCCGGCGCTTTTGGGATGTTGCTACAAAGAAAAGGGAAGTTTACTATTGGAAAGGTGAAGTCATCGCGTTTGTCGTACAGCTTAGTTTGAAGTTTCCCTCTGTTGTCAATTTCAAGGTGAAGGTCAAGGAACGAGGCTGATGTAGAAGTGTCTGTGGTATCCTTAATTTCGAGCTCTTTTGGGTAGATAAAATGAAGAAAATCACCAAAGCGAGGGTTGTTTAGCGACAAAATATCATCTATATAACGGAAGCTAAAGTTAAAGGATTGTGCCAGTCTTTTATCTTTATTTTGAAGAAGCCCTTCGATGAATTCAGCTTCATAAGAGTGAAGAAACAGATCGGCTAGGAGAGGCGTACAGTTTGTGCCCATAGGAATTCCGATAGTCTGTTGAAAAACAAGTCCTCCAAACTGGACAAATATAAAAGTTACCCACTAAATAAATCGCAGAAATAAATCGAGAACAAATCTGTAATTTGTTTACGATTTGAATGCGATGTCAATTCGCAGGCAAATGAGCTAACAAATCGCATTTAATAAATCGTAATCAAATCGCATTTAATAAATCGCAAGCAAATGGTTTCAATTAATCGCAAGCAAATTGTTTTCAAATTGCTAACAAATCGAAATAATAAATTGCAACCAAATCGAAATCCATTTTAATTAATTGTAACCAAATCGCAAACAATAAGTTACACACAGAGATAGAAATGTATGTGTATTATGTACACAACATGTATTTTCAAGCAGAATTTTTGCATAATGTGGATAAAATCTTTTACCATTGGATTGGCAAAGTAAGAAAACAGAGGAAGAGTGGTCAATTTATTTAGTGTATGTTACAACTCACTATGTATTACACAATTGTGTACACATGAAATAAATATAGCACCAATAATTATTAAATGAAATCTTCATCTTTACCTACAATGTTGCTACCTAGTATTTTATCTACCCATAAATAAGCTTGTTTTAATTATCCAAAAACATAATATAATTGAGTTCAAAAAGATAATGCATTTATCAAAATTTTGAACTATCATGTTTATAGAAAATAAAAATCAAATATTTCACATTAAAAACTAAATATTGTATATTGATTACTCACAATCTGCATGCATGTCCACAACTTAGATTGTCTAATTTAATTTTCCAATTGTCAGTGCATTTTTATAAATTATTATCACTGTTCAAATCATGCACACAAAAATTTCTGGCTCCACTTTTGAATCCTTGTGCAAGAAGTATGCCAGTGAGCATGCCCAAACACTTCAACATTTTTAACAAATTGTAATGAAATCAAAAATGGAGAATATTGTAAACATGAATACAAACAAAGTTAAATAAATTGTTAACAAATCGAAGAAAGGTTTTAATAAATCGAAAGCAAATCAGTTTTTAGAAATGAATTGTAATCAAATCGAAAAACCATATTTAGCGAATTTCGATTTCTTTTCGATTCATTAAATGAATTGTAAAGAAATCGTGTCACTAAATTACATATATACAATTTGAATGCAATTTGTTTGCGATTTGTTAACGATTTATTTCCAAAAATTTTTACTTGGGTAAGTGTTTTGAAAATTTTACATCATTATATCCTTGCGAAGAAGTTTGATATATTGTGAAATACAAAAATTATCAAATTTAGCAGAGAAAAGGTATGAAAAGTAAGATTTTGAAGCGCAGTTTAAGCTAAGTCTATAAAAATGAAAAAAAAAATTCAGTGTTTTGAAAATTTAAAATCATAATATCCTTTCGAAGGAGTTTTATAATTCGCGAAGCAAAAACTTGATGAATTTTAGCATTAAAAAGATATAAAAAGTAAAATTTTTAGTCTACGGTTTATACTAACTCTTTAAATATGTCCAAAAAAATTAGTGTTTGAAAGTTTTACTTCATTATATCCTTGCGAAGAAATTTGATATGTTGCGAAATAAAAAAAAAAATCATCAAATGTAGCATAGAGAAGGTATGAAAAGTAAGATTTTGAAACAGCAGTTTAAGCTAAGTCTATAAAAATGACCAAAAAAATCAGTGTTTTGAAAATTTAACATCATAATATCCTTTCGAAGGAGTTTTATAATTCGCGAAGCAAAAAACTGGATGAATTTTAGCATAAAAAATGTATGCAAGTAAAATTTTTAGTGGACGGTTGATACTAACTCTTTAAAAATGTAAAAAAAGTTAAGTGTTTTGAAAATTTTACTTCATTTTATCCTTGCGAAGAAGTTTGATATGTTGCGAAATACAAAAATCATCAAATTTAAAATAGAAAAGGTATGAAAAGTAAGATTTTGAAACACAGTTTAAGCTAAGTCTATAAAAATGACAAAAAAAATTGAGTGTTTTGAAAATTTAACATCATAATATCCTTTCGGAGGAGTTTTATAATTCGCGAAGCAAAAAACTTGATGAATTTTAGCATTAAAAAGGTATGCAAGTAAAATTTTTAGTCTGCAATGTAAACTAGCTCTTGAAAAATGACAAAAAAAGTTAAGTGTTTTGAAAATTTCACATCATTAAATCCTTGCGAAGGAGTTTGATATGTTGCGAAATTAAAAAATCTTCAAACCTAACATAGTATAGGTATGCTTTGCTTTAAAAATCTTACTTTTCATACATATTCTATGTAAAATTTGAAGATTTTTCTTATTTCACAATTTATCAATCTCCTTCACAAGGATATAATGATGTGAAATTTTCAAAACACATACTTTTTTTGTCATTTTCAAAGAGTTAGTTTACATCGCGGACTAAAAATTTTACTTTTCATACCTTTTTAATGCTAAAATTCATCAAGTTTTTACTTCGAGAATTATAAAACTCCTTCGAAAGGATATTATGCTGTTGAATTTTCAAAACACTGAATTTTTTTTGTCGTTTTTATAGACTGAGTTTAAACCGCTGTTTCAAAATCCTACTATTCATACCCTTTCTATGCTAAATTTGATGATTTTTGTATTTTCGCAACATATCAAACTTCTTCGCAAGGATATAATAAAGTAAAAATTTTCAAAACACTTAACTTTTTTGACATTTCTAAAGATTTTATGAAAGGATATGGAGTAAATGAACATGAGACCATAACACATATGTTAACTCCAAAACTGCAATAATTTTAATGAGCTGTATGGCCATTTCGGAAATTTATTCCTCATCAGCAGCACTAGAAAAAGAGTTAGTATAAACCGTCGACATAAAATTTTACTTTTCATATCTTTTTAATGCTAGAATTCATCAAGTTTTTGCTTCGCAAATTATAAAACTCCTTCGAAAGGATATTATGATGTTAAATTTTCAAAACACTGAATTTTTTTGGTCATTCTTATAGACTTAGTTTAAACCGCTGTTTCAAAATCTTACTTTTCATACCTTTTCTTTGCTAAATTTGATGATTTTTTTTATTTCGCAACATATCAAACCTCTTCGCAAGGATATAATGAAGTAAAATTTTCAAAACACTTAACTTTTTTTGACATTTTGAAAGAGTTTGTATAAACCGTAGACTAAAAATTTTACTTTTTATATCTTTTTAATGATAAAATTCATCAAGTTTTTGGTTCGGGAATTATAAAACTCCTCCCAAAGGATACTATGGTGTAAAATTTTCAAAACACTGAATTGATTTTTTTCATTTTTAAAGACTGAGTTTGAACCACTGATTAAAAAATCTAACTATTCTGTCTATTTTATGCTAAATTTCATAATTTTTTTATTTCGCAACATATCAAACTCTATCGAAAGGATATCATAAACTAAAATTTTCAAAACACTTTATTGTTTTTGTCATTTTTGAAGAGTAAGTTTAAACCGTACACTTAAAATGATACTTTTCATACCTCTTAAATGCTAAAATTCATGAAATTTTATCTTCCAAATTATATAACTCCTTGGAAAGGATATGATGAAGTAAAAGTTTTAAATTACTGAATTGTTTTTATCATTTATCTGTTTATAAGATCGAGTTTTTGTTTGTTTTTAACTGCTTATCAAATTATTTATTTTTCATACCAAATTTCATGATTTTTTTAAAATTTCGAAACAGAGTACACATCCAGTTATATGAAAATAAGATAAGAAATCTTTGCTCTAGAGATTAGTTAAATTGAATATTCTTTTTAAACTAAGTCTAAAACGGCGATATTTCACAACTTTTACCTGGTGAAGGTGAATATAGACAGTCGAGATCGAATTCTCTCAGGACCCGCTAATCTGATATCTATGGCACGCGAAAGTAACAAAAATGCGGTATACCTAGTATTTCGAACGGAAACTAGGGGTTTTCGTGCGAAATACTAGGTATACCGCACGTTGACCATGGGTTTCCGATCGGTATACATAGTTTCCGACGAAAACCCTAGTTTTCGATTGAAATTGAACGGAAATTAGAGGTTTGCCACGGAAACCCATAGTTTCCGATCGGTATCGTTAATTCGAGTTTAAAGCGAAAACACTATTCATAGTTTTAGCCAATCAGAAACGAGAATCGGAAATCGCTATTTGATATTTAATGTTCGTCCAATCAGAAACGGAAAACGGTATTCATGGTTAAATCAAACCAATCAAAATCGTTTTTTTTCTGTTTATCGCTTATATTTGTCTCTTTTTTATTCAAATTTCATATCTTTTATTTATTTTATATATTTTGATATTATGAATTATAATAGAGTTGTACCTTTGACAAATTTAGGTTCGAATGGATATCAGATTCGCGAGTCCTGTGAAGATTCGATCTCGACTGTCTAAATTCACCTTCACCAGTTAAAAATTGTGAAATATCGCCGTTTTAGACTTAGTTTAAAAAGAATATTCAATTTAACTAATCTATAGAGCAAAGATTTTTATTTTCAAATAACTTGATGTGTACTGTGTTTCGAAATTAAAAAAAATCATGAGATTTTGTATGAAAAATAAATAATTTGATAAGCAGTTAAAAAAAAACTCGGTCTTATAAATGATCAAAACAATTCAGTATATTAAAACTTTTACTTCAACATATCCTTTCCAAGGAGTTATATAATTTGGAAGTTAAAAATTTCATGAATTTTAGCATTTAAGAGGAATGAAAAGTATAATTTTAAGTTTACGGTTTAAACTTACTCTATAAAAATGACAAAAACAATAAAGTGTTTGAAAATTTTACTTCATGATATCATTTTGAAAGAGTTTGATTTGTTGGGAAATAAAAAAAAAATTATGAAATTTAGCATAGAGTAGACAGAATAGTTAGATTTTTTAATCAGTGGTTCAAACTCAGTCTTTAAAAATGACAAAAGAAATTCAGTGTTTTGAAAATTAGTATCCTTTGGATGGAGTTTTATAATTCCCGAACCAAAAACTTGATGAATTTTATCATTAAAAAGATATGAAAAGTAAAATTTTTAGTCGACGGTTTATACTTACTCTTTAAAAATGTCAAAAAAAGTTAAGTGTTTTGAAAATTTTACATCATTATATCCTTGCGAAGAAGTTTGATATGTTGCGAAATACAAAAATTATCAAATTTAGCAAAGAAAAGGTATGAAAAGTAAGATTTTGAAACACAGTTTAAGCTAAATCTATAAAAGTGACAAAAAAAATTGAGTGTTTTGAAAATTTAACATCATAATATCCTTTGGAAGGAGTTTTATAATTCGCGAAGCAAAAACTTGATGAATTTTAGCATTAAAAAGATACCTTTTCTATGCTAAATTTGATGATTTTTGTATTTTAGCAACATATCAAACTTCTTCGCAAGGATATAATGAAGTAAAATTTTCAAAACGCTTAACTTTTTTTGACATTTTTAATGAGTTAGTATAAACCGCCGACATAAAATTTTACTTTTCATATCTTTTTGATGCTAAAATTCATCAAGTTTTTGCTTCACGAATTATAAAACTCCTTCAAAGGATATTATGATGTTAAATTTTCAAAACACTCAATTTTTTTGGGTCATTTTTATAGACTTAGTTTAAACCGCTGTTTCAAAATCTTACTTTTCATACCTTTTCTATGTTAAATTTGATAATTTTTGTATTTCGCAACATATCAAACTTCTTCGCAAGGATATAATGAAGTAAAATTTTCAAAACACTTTCTTTTTTTTGACATTTTTAAAGAGTTAGTATAAACTGTCGACTAAAAATGTTACTTTTCATATCTTTTTAATGCTAAAATTCATCAAGTTTTTGGTTCGTGAATTATAAAACTCCTCTTAAAGGATACTATGGTGTAAAATTTTCAAACACTGAATTGTTTTTGTCATTTTTAAAGACTGAGTTTAAACCACTGATTAAAAAATCTTACTTTCCCGTCTATTCTATGCTAAATTTCATAATTTTTTTATTTCGCAACATATCAAATTCTTTTGACAGGATATCATAAACTAAAATTTTCAAAACACTTTAGTGTTTTTGTCATTTCAAAGAGTAAGTTTAAACCGTAAACTTAAAATTATACTTTTCATATGTCTTAAATGCTAAAATTCATAAAATTTTTAACTTCCAAATTATATAACTCCTTGGAAAGGATATGATGAAGTAAAAGTTTTAAATTACTGAATTGTTTTGATCATTTATAAGACCGAGTTTTTTTTTTACTGCTTATCAAATTATTTATTTTTCATACCAAATTTCATGATTTTTTTTTTAATTTCGAAACAGAGTACACATCCAGTTATATGAATGCTCTAGAGATTAGTTAAATTGAATATTCTTTTTTAAACTAAGTGTAAAACGGCGATATTTCACAACTTTTACCTGGTGAAGGTGAATACACAGTCGAGATCGAATTCTCTCAGGACCCGCTAATCTGACATCCATTCGCACCTAAATTTGTCAAAGGTACTATTTGATAATTAATTTATAATATCAAAATGTATAAAATAAATAAAAGATACGATATTTGAATATAAAAGAGAGAAATATAAGCGATAAACAGAAAAAAAAAACGATTCTGATTGGTTTGATTAAACCATGAATACCGTTTTCCGTTTCTGATTGGACGAACGTTAAATATCAAATAGCGATTTCCGTTTCTCGTTTCTCATTGGCTAAAACTATGAATAGCGTTTTCGCTTTAAACTTGAATTAACGATACCGATCGGAAACTATGGGTTTCCGTCGCAAACCCCTAGTTTCCGTTCAATTTCAATCGAAAACTAGGGTTTTCGTCGAAAACTATGTATACCGATCGGAAACCCATAGTTAACGTGCGGTATACCTANAAAAAATCTTTGCTCTAGAGATTAGTTAAATTGAATATTCTTTTTAAACTAAGTCTAAAACGGCGATATTTCACAACTTTTACCTGGTGAAGGTGAATATAGACAGTCGAGATCGAATTCTCTCAGGACCCGCTAATCTGATATCCATTCGCACCTAAATTTGTCAAAGGTACAACTCTATTTGATAATTAATTTATAATATCAAAATATATAAAATAAATAAAAGATACGAAATTTGAATAAAAAAGAGAGAAATATAAGCGATAAACAGAAAAAAAACGATTCTGATTGGTTTTATTTAACCCTGAATACCGTTTTCCGTTTCTGATTGGACGAACGTTAAATATCAAATAGCGATTTCCGTTTCTCGTTTCTCATTGGCTAAAACTATGAATAGCGTTTTCGTTTTAAACTCGAATTAACGATACCGATCGGAAACATGGGTTTCCGTCGCAAACCCCTAGTTTCCGTTCAATTTCAATCGAAAACTAAGGTTTTCGTCGAAAACTATGTATACCGATCGGAAACCCATAGTTAACGTGCGGTATATCTAGTATTTCGCACGAAAATCCCTAGTTTCCGTTCGAAATACTTGGTATACCGCATTTTTGTTACTATCGCGTGCCATACCGCTTGCAATAATCTATTTCTTAACGAGTTTTTTTTTGTTTTTGTTTTGTTTTCGTTTTTTTTTTTTTTTGTTTGTTTGTTTGTTTGTTTTTTTTGGGGGGGGGGAGGTTGTGAGGAATATTCAATACCTTGTTACAATAATTTATTATGTGCATCAAGAAGTGTTATTGTGAAAATTTATTTTGATAATTCAAAAAACGTTTTATCTGGTTTACGTTTGCAAGTCCTGTTGAAATCAGGGAATATCTGATTTAATAGTGGGCTTCAAGTAGTAAGGGATAATTTATTGTTTATCAAAAGGCGTTAGTCCGGGGCATTATTCCAAATAAACAAATATTTTTTGCTTAGTCCATATTATAGAGAGAAAAACATATAATGTAAATCGGATAGACGGGACATAATGTGTATGTCTAAATTATTATTTTTTTTCATAAATTCTAACCAGCTTGTTTTATTTGAAATCAAAAGGAACGATACTTGTTCGTTCATTTTTTTCTACTTTTAAGCTGTTTATAAAATTTGGGTTGGTGTGTCTTTTAAATGACTCATTACGAAATAGAAAAAGCCCAAACCCTCAATTTTATTATGAGTAAAATACCGGTGAACTTGTGTAACAATTGTAAGAGACAATCTCAACAAATGATAGAAGGTCGCAACATACAAATATGTTACAAGTTTTGACCATCCCTATTTCTGTAGGGTCACTGGGTATGTCATTTATTTTTTGTAATCCGAACATGTTATTTTAAGAGAAACCTCCTTCTGCACAATGGAATCACTGAAATAATAAAACGATATACACAAAGTGATATTGTTGCTGCATCATTTCAATACATTTTGCAAAGCGGGAAGCTGGAAATTTTCGTACGTCAATATCGGAAGGAATTGCATTCTTTGGTTTTTAAAAAAAAATTACCAGATATGCATGAACGCAAGGAATAACAAAATACCGAAGATATTGTTAATTTATTTTCTGCATATGTGCATTTCGACAATTTATGTCTCATCAGTGCAGATTAAACCGAAATCAACTTCAGTGTTTTTTCTCACCTCTTTGGGACTGGGTCCTTATCCCTTTAAATTGGGAAATTTGTTGGTGTTAAAATAAAAAAAAAAAACATTATCTGAGGTATTCTATGCATTTCGTTACACCTACAGCCAATTAAGCAAATTACACCATTATAGAGAGTATTCCAAACATTGTTTACATTGTAAAAAGGCAAATTTCAAACTTTCACCTTGGTTGACTATTGCAGTGCTTAGATTGAGAAAATTGGTCATGTTTTTTTTCAGAAAATATAAGTATATATCCCATTGTGACTGGATGTAATAAACGGACCAAAATTTGATAGAAAAAAAATAGTGAACTTGCCTTGCATTTTTTGTGAGCATTTCGTCACAAATGCTCAAAAGTTGAAGATACCTTTTTTGATGTCTCCACATTTTGATGAGACCGTCTGGAATTCAGGAGTGTAAATATGGACTAATATCGTTGAAATACCAAGTTCTGTGAATTTTTAATTTTCCTGTTTATAATCTAAACCGTTTCCAGAATTTGTTAAATCAATATCGATTTTTGATCTACACAGTTAAGTTTTCTTGTAAAAACTGATCAATTATCGCAAGTCTACACCATGAATACAAACAAAAACCAAAGTCCCTCAAAACTTATCAAAATGATTATTCTGAACCATATTTTCGGTGTTTCCAATAAAAACCAATATCAAATTACCATACATTCATGTAATTATCCCGACAAAATTTTTAGTGAAGAATTATGTGGAAAATAAAGTCAATCTTACGCTTCAAATACGTGTTGGAATGCGAGGCCGTTTTCTGACAGGTTTTCTTCAAAGTAAATGAAATCTGATCGATACAAGAGTTAAACAGTTATCAACTTTGATGATGTACCCGTAAGTATTAACAAACGGATAGGAAATTCAGTTAACCATTTTTGTTTACGAGGTAAAAATAAATGACCCTACCTGTTACAAATGACTTTGTCCTCCATTTTGGTTCCACTACACCGGTGAGCTCGAATTCTGCACCGATCAAGTTCACAACAGTGCTTAATGTATATCCTAACAATATTAATGTTACTTATCAATCTTTTTTGAGTTTGCCATGGAAGGTGTCTTGATGGTATGAAGTTTTCGTCTTAGAATTTCCTGATTTTTTTTTCAGGAAAAAAGTGGCAGGAATAGAGTAGAAAATATAAAGAGATATTAATGTTGTTTTCATACTTTGCATATTTTTTTTAAAATCATTCTCTCATGATGTGGCAGCAATATTTACATGTATTTCTTACTCGATTAGATAATTCTCGTTTTTAATCCCCCTTTCCTCATTTTTGCCTCGGTATTCGTTTGTCGTTGAATTTGATAACTGCTCAAAAGTTATCACTAAGCATGCTATGTGAAAACTTTCATGCTATCATTTCATTGGCCTTACACATGACACGATGACTTTTCAGCTCTGCTTTCATTGATTGTTTGCGAGTCAAACTTTTTATGTTTATTTCAGTGTTCGTTTCATTACGTCTTCTGTAATACTTTCTTAGATTAGATTAAACTTATTTTATTGTTCAAATCACAACATTTTAATTGGACTCAGGTTATTCCAACTTACAAAAGTCCTCTCCATTAATTACATATTTACATTAAAAAAGAACAGTTTCGATTAAGACTAAAATTGATGACATTTACCCGATTCCTTTGTTCCTTAGCAGCAATATACCTACCTCTCCAGCCTATGGAGTGTACATTTCACAGTTGATTCTTTACTGTAGAGCGTGTTGTTTGTACAGTGATTTTTTGAACAGAGCAAAACACTCCTAAAAGCTGTTTAGTCAGGGATTTGTTCAACCTATGTTAATTTTATCCCTCAAGAAATTCTATGGCCGTCACCATAACATCATCGAAAGATATGACGTCTCAGTATCCCAAATGAAAGTGGACATTTTCAGCTAGATTCACGTCTTCCCGGATTTGACTACCGACTTTGACATTTTCCTGGATTGACCCACTCGCAGTGTGACGGGTGCTGTTAACAGAGCAGGACATGCTTACCCTTCCGGACCACCTGATGTCGCTCTCGGCTTTTATTGGAGTTCACACTGTGAGTGCTTTAGTTTTTTGTGTTGTTTTGTAATATTTTAGTTTTGTCTCCGTAAATAATGTTTGTGGTACCGATCTGTCCTTGTCCATGTTTGAATACTGATCAGCAATGAAAGGATATGGAGTAAATGCACATGAGACAAAGTCTCTGCAAATATATGGTAAACTAAGCAATGGAAGAACGCTTTAATTGCTGTTCATCATCTCGAAATCACCATGAGGCCTTCAACAGTATTCACCAGCCCAGTAGTCAGTACTTCGGTGCTGACCCGATTATTTTTGGAACCTTACAATATTTAAATTTTTGTAAATTATGTTTAAATCTAAGGAGTAGGAGTATCTCCCTCATGCAAAGCTCTGTCCTTAGCTGATTTTCGGCTTGACATTTAGATCATTTTGGTTATTTGTTCTCTTTCAGTTTTAAACATCTTTGAGTTCATGGTCTTCCAAACGTTTAGATTTTATCTGCACTGAAGAGACATAAGTTGTCGAAATGCGCATATGCAGAAAATAAATTCACAGTAACTTCGGTATTTAGTTATTTGTTACCACTGGGTCGATGCCACTGCTGTTGGACTGTTAGTCCCCGAAGGTATTCACCAGCTCAGTAGTCAGTACTTCGGTGCTGACCCAAAAGCCGATTATTTTTTTAACCTTACAATATTTAAATTTTTGTAAATTTTGTTTAAATCTGAAGAGTATCTCACTCATGCAAAGCTCTGTCCTTAGCTGATTTTTGGCTTGACATTTAGATCATTTTGGTTATTTATTCTCTTTCAGTTTTTAAACATCTTTGAGTTCATGGTCTTCCAAACGTTTAGATTTTATCTGCACTGAAGAGACATAAGTTGTCGAAATGCGCGTATGCAGAAAATAAATTCACAGTAACTTCGGTATTTAGTTATTTGCTCATACCTCATAGTATGTTCATAGTATGTTCAAGATGACCCCTAGCACTGTTTTGAGCCTCAGCTTTTAGAATTCGCTTAAAATTTGAAATAGTTGGTAAATTTCGTACTAGTTCGTCAAGATTATTCCAAACTTTGATACAAGATGGAAGGAAGGAATTAGAATGAATTTGTAACCTTGATCTTAAACTTTCTAACATTTTGGAGAATAAATTGATTTATACAAGCAGTTTTGGTTTTCTATTTAGATCATATTTGGTAATTTGTTCTCAATCAGTTTTTAAACATCTTTGACATTATGGACTTCCAAACGTTTAGATTTTATCTGCACTGAAGAGACATAAATTGTCGAAATGCGCATATGCAGAATCAAAATTCACAGTAACTTCGGTATTTAGTTATTAGTTATTAAATATGACAGTTTCCATTGCGAATTCGGTAAAATAAGCTTTCTTCTTTTTCGTCGGGACTGCAATATTTTCCAACCAGTTTCTAAATAAAATGATTCAAAGCTCGCCAATTTTTTAGGGGGGTTGAAAAAGCTTGTGAGAAATTAGAAGAGCAAATGGTCTGGTATGTACGCACCTTTGTCATGGAAAAAGGATATAATGACAATCATTGACAAAAGGGGCCATCTCACACCAAAATACTGCAGTTAGAACATCAACTTTTCCATTCGTGAATTGACGTTTAAAAAAAAAATTGTATTTCGCTACAAACATTTTTAAACAAATGCAGCTGAAAAAGATATGAGTATTCCACTGCAAGATTATTCATGGATGGTAATTTTTCCATTCAAC
>MJUU01032934.1:7485-30814 GCA_002080025.1 Modiolus philippinarum | reverse complement strand
CAGTTGACTCAGTCCTGTTGCCAACTGAATTTTACTGTTGTTACGATCGTTTTTTTATTTATCACATTGGCTATAGGGGGAAGGTTTGGGCCCAATAAAACTAGTTTAACCCCGCCGCAGCAGGTTTGCGCCTGTCCTAAGTCAGGAAATTTATTAAGCCTTTGTGTGTCTTGTCTCTTTTCTAGTTACTTCACTTTATGTCTATCGGAGTCTAGGAAGATGCTTATTTCGCTGAACTTGATTACTCTTTTATTTAGGGGCCAACTCCGACCTACCGTTGGGTGTGGGGTTTCCTCACCGTTCATTGAAGATCTTATGGTGGCTTTGAGTTGTTATTGCTCCCCTTAGGGTCGTTGTCTCTTTGACACATTCCCCGTTTCCCTTCTTTTTCTTATTAGTGATAACTTTTGAGCAGTTATCAAATTCAACGACAAACGAATACCGAGGCAAAAATGAGGAAAGGGGGATTAAAACCGAGAATTATCTAATTGATAATACATTTTTCGTCGGGACTGCAATATTTTCCAACCAGTTTCTACATAAAATGATTCAAGGCTCGCCAATTTGGATAAACCAGTAACAATGCTTTTTAATTTTTTAATTGTATTATTATTTTTTTAGGGAGGGGGCTGAAAAAGCTTGTGAGAAATTAGAAGAGCAAATGGTCTGGTATGTAGGCACCTTTGTAATGGAAAAAAGATATAATGATAATCATTGACAAAAGGGGCCATCTCACACCAAAATACTGCAGCTAGAACATCAACTTTTCCATTCGTGAATTGACGGTTCAAAAAAAAATTGTATTTAGCAACAAACATTTTTAAACAAATGCAGCTGAAAAAGATATGAGTATTCCACTGCAAGATTATTCATGGATGGTAATTTTTCCATTCAACCGTTTTTCTTGTGTAGATGTTACGTGTATTGAGTTTGACGAAATTGACATCGAAATCATGGGTGACCACATATATTTTGAAAGTAAGGTAGTACACCTTGGGTAACCCAAAAATTTTCCAGACAGTCAATTTTCTTTAATTTGCAGTACCCCCGAGGGAACTCTGGGGTATAGAAATAGGACCTAGTATCTCCGGCTTGCGGGATATGACCCCTCCTAAACGGGGCTGACCCCGAGGGAACCCCGGGATATAGAAATAGGACCCATTCCGTGGTTGTGCGGGATAAATAAATACACAACCCATCTTTCTGATGGGATGTGAACTCAGGTCCACGTGTTGAAAGAAATGCCACGCTTCCTGCACGTTAAAGAACCCTTATAGCAAGCTCTTTTTGAGTGATCCGTAGGTGATCGGCTACAAGGCTAAATCCCCCCCCCCTTTTCGATTTCGCCCTGCTTTTCCAGTGGCAGTCGGAGTTTCCCGTCCCATGACCCTTTCCATGCCCCAAAGTGATTATTTATTAACAAACTTGTTCTCGTCTTGATATAGTTGAAATATTGCTCTGTAGACGTTAAACAATATTTAATCAATCAATCAATCAATTAATTTGCAGTATGGAACAATTATATACTAATATATTTCTAGAAAATTTTTTGAAAAGTTTTGATTTATAGTTCACAGATACACCATTTTCTAATAGTCTTTAATTCTGTTCCGAAATCGCCATGAAGAGTATACTACTGTACTGTAGATGTATAAGAATTGGAATTAAAAGACTATAAATTGCCAAACTTCTTCATAGAAACCTGAAGATTTAAATATGAGAGAATAATGATCGTAAACATGCATAAAGTGTTTATTTGCAGTAAAAAAGAAAATACGTTGTCAAAACATTGCTAAAAAATTCACCGTACTGCTTTTTCACAATGTTAGGAAAACTGCATAAAAAGTCTTAATATTTCTTAATTCTTAACGTCAAGCAGACAGGTTTACCTCCCTTTCCAAAAATCTGACTTCATTTATTTTAATATTTTTAAGATGCCATTCAAAGCCTAGTAATTCTTAATGTAGGCACTATGAAATATTTTATAAAAGGAGATATGTTTCATGAGAAAATGAATATTTTACTTCTATGTATGATAAATATTCTAAATCTTTTGTTTTATTCATACCAATCAAATCAAGTAAATTGTGCAGAAAAAGGAGTTATCTCCCACTACAACGGGTCTACTACGCGAGTTGATAACAAACGATATACAAGTCTCACCCATCATTAAATATATGATTATATTGCTTACATTGAATAAATAAAATTTCTGGATAATGGTTGACTTAGTAACCAAGTTTATAAATATCTCTTTGTAATTTTTGCTTTGCTTGAGTCCCTCTTTATAAAAAATATTACAAGAAAAGTTTTAGTAGTTAAATTGTCATATACTTTGATATTTTCTTCAGAAAAAAACATTTTTGTGGAGGTTTACATCCTAGTGTTTCATTTTAATGGCCTTTGTTTTTTCACTGTTTATTGTTCTATTTACGGTTGTCGTTTTGCCTTCATATGGTCATGGTTTTGGATTTATATTATTTGATTTTTAACTTCTGGCCTTTTTCTTTCAGAAGTCGTGATGTGCTTAATTAAATATACTACAAACAAACAATCGATACAGACTGTGGGTTGCTATCTTTGCACAAAAAATCCACTTTGTCAGAGTCATAGAAGAGTATCACTCTCTTACAAATTTCTGTTAATCTCTCCCCTAAGCTAATTTTTGTGAAATATTTATACCCTTTAGGTACGATATTCTCTATAAGCTTTCTAACCAATTTAACGTGTTTGGTCTTCGAAATTTTCAGATTCTTTCTGCACTAAGAATATAGTTGTGGTAATTTGTCATTTTACAATTTCGTAATGGTTCAAAGTTTCACAAAAGATAACGGTCAGACACATACTACAATGTGATAAAATAAGACGAAACAACGGCAATAAAATACCGAAGGAACAAAGCACAAGATTACATAAATCATAGCCCAGAGACAAGGCAAAAATGAGAACACCAGAACATTGAAGACACTACACGCCCACATAGCACACTAACACCACAGTAATCAAAATTAAAGCACTAACAGTGTGAACTCCAAAAACAGTGTCAACAGGTGCTCAAAAAGGGTAAGCTTGACCTGCTCTGTATATGAAGAAATAAAACAATAAAATCATGACAGCACTATCAGTGTAACACGCATGTCAAATATATATCGCTAATACCACAATCAAAGGGCAGAAAAATTAGGTTATGTTAAATTTTGACAGTAAGTGGACGACTCTCTCAGTCTGAGATCGATATGATAGGGGGCGAAAATAAGAATAAAAGTGACATTTTAAACTGATTTATTAATTTTGAAAATCAAATGATGGCAAATATATTTTCAAGACTTACTTTAAAAAAGATTTTTGTCTTACCTTTGGTCATAAATGGTGCAGTTTTGCATTGCTCAACCCCAGGTAGAGATCCCTGGACGGTGTTACATTCATTAGTCGTCATCGCATAATTATAGTACTCGCAAGAGGTGGAAAATATGCAGATAAGAGCACATTCTAACGAGGAACGTGCTTTATTTATGACGTCGATTTTTGACGTCGGCAATGTTAATTCCCATTTGATGAACTGTTGTAGATATATTTCGTATGCACTATACGATGCAACAAAAAATATATATATTGAAAAAGATATGCAAAATAATTTCATAATGTCAATCGACGAATGCTTACTAATTATTTTTATAAACGACAAAAGTTTATATATAAATATATAATATTGTGGTATTGGATTATGCTGTGCGCATGTCTATTCCGTTAGAATACGCTTGCGAAACAATGGAAAGTAGAATAAACAGATTTGATAATGATCTTGCAGTCAAAATGAATATAATTTAGTATTTGAAGAAATTACGCATATCATTTAGTACTTAATGCATCTTGTGAATTATCAAATAAAAGAATCCATTCAATTTTAACTCTACAGATGGAATATGCGACAAAATATATTATAAAATTGGATTTTTCTTCCGCAATGCGACAGCGTTTTACCAGCAGACTGGGGTCCTTGAACTAGCCGGAAGATTAGTTGTATTCGTATATTTATTATACTATAGGGGAACGGGGCAGAGAAAGGATAGGATTTGGTACCCATAATCCGGTTTAACCCTACCGCTGGCTTTTGCTGGTGCCGGTATCAAGTCCGGCTACCTCGAGTTCCTATCATTGTTTACGTATGTATTCTTTTTTTCTATGTGCTGTTTCCTGATAGATTGGGGTATGTAACTTGTCATGGTAGATGTTTCCTGTCATCTTTTATATCTAATAGCATTAACCGATTCAGGTAAAACTTTCTGAATTATATTGCTGTTTTTCAAAATATCAGATCTCTGACAGAGAGCTTATGCCAGATATGCTGTATATTTTCTGTCACCATAAAATTCCACTATTACTGGCAATAATTTAACCAGTGATAATGAAACAAAATTCGAACATGCAGCAAATTTCGTTCGACAAACCCATGAATTTTTGACGAATTCACCCCTTAAAAACATTTGAAATCAAAATTATAAGATATTTTTTTAAAGAAGAGAAACATAAAACCTTCGAGCCTGAAAATAATGCAATAATTAGCCTTATGGTCATGGCCTTGTGACAACGTGAGCAACAAGTAACGATATTTTATTGCGCGCTGGTTTGCGTTGTAAGTAAGGTGCGCGTTCTTCTCAAGTTACTAACACGCCTACACACGCAGGAGTTTGTTGTTGAAAGTTTATTCGTCTAGAAACTTTTGAACATGCTCAATTTTTATTTCCATGTTGTTCATTAGTTATTCACCGGTTTTAGAAATGCCGTGATTCGTTTTAAATATGCTATGTCCCATATATAATACTTGTTTACACGCTGTTGTTATCGCACAAGGAACACACACTAGGCGTCAATGTTACTAATGAGTATGTATCAATCATTGCTTTATTTTTGTATGAATGGTTTTGGGAAAATTCTACAAGAATGAAAATCGCTGCTTTCTTTAGGCATTAGACTGACTAGGTAGATTTGAAATAAATTTTATTATTTTCTTGAGTTCTTCCCCTCATAACGTCATGTTTGTGTGGCAAGGCTATACGTGTCTGCTTATGATGATGACCTTGGTGCGGAAAAATAAACTTATTTGAATGCATGCAGGAATTTTAGATCGTCAACATTTTTGTCAAATTACGAGGTCACATTTCTCAACAGATAATAGAGATTCAAATGGGAAAGAACTGTGTGTCACTTTTGGTTGACCTTTTCCTTATCCAAGTCCTTTAATTGTATCTTCCACTATTTGACGATATACTTTCTCTTAATAATCAAAAATTTTGGGAACATTTACATCAGATCTATCCAAGTTGACTCAAACTTTTGATACACCTACAAGCTTATGGATTGTTCATTTCACAGGCGATTCGTTAACGTCGATCGTGTAGTTTTTAAAGTATCAGAGCAAAAACAGAAATTTGTTCAGCTTGTTAAAATCTTGTCAAACTACAACGTGACAAGTTCGCGAATTTTTGTAAGAACGTTGGCACACGCTTCAAAAAGGGAAAAAAATCTCTCGTTAGACGCATTTTTAACGCCAGACTATCGACCTAAGGCATGGAACTTATTTGCAACCCTCATAAAACGTGAAACAGCGTATGGCGATTTTTCAAAGGCGTTTCACCAGCGTAGTTGACGTATACCGAACGTATCAATAACGGTCATGTAGCATATATATATACATTTGTATAGCGTTTTGACGATCTTTCGTCAGATCAGATTGAAATTCTTCATCCCAAGGTCATTATCACAGATAGATATCGATATATATAACGCCGAATAAAACGACGGACTTGCTCTCGAAAGAAACGTACCCCCCCCCCCCCAAAAAAAAATCACAAAATTTATTTAAAAAAAAGAAGCGTCAGACTGATGCTGAATTTACATTCTTGTTGAATTTTCCACTGTTCTTTAGTCATTATTTTTATTATAAAACACTGGCTAAAACGTTATTCGTTAGCAACAAGGACGCTCGATTGCGTATTTATACGTTTAAAACAACGTTTGAACTACAACATATTGTTCACAACGTATGTATAACGTACCTCTGGCGTTCGTCTAACATGTGCATAAATTGTTGGCAAATGTTGTGAAATTTTGAGCCTGTTCAAAATTTCCCCTTAATTGCATTCGACGTTCAACAACTCACGCCAACGTGTGTCGATGTGTTTGCATCGTGAACAGAATGTACAGCTAAAGTCTTGGGTCGAATGTATTCGGAATTTTGAAAATTTCCAGGAAATTTCATATGATAACAGTCTTCATTTGAAAAATTCTGCAACAGTTATTTATTTCTGATTTTCATAAAAATTGTGCCATTAAAAAGAGCTTGACATTCAGTTTCTTCTTATAGTTTTCATATAATTTTTGGTGTTGTAGTTTTCTAATTGTCATGAAATTTATAAAAATGTCATGAAAAGTATAAAATAAACGTCACAATTTATTTAATAAATATAGAAGTCAGAATTTTCAAATTGTATTAAAATCATGAGGATGAGCAAACCTAAAAACAAAAATTATATGAAAATTATATATAAGAAGAAACTGAACGCTTTTATTGTTGTTCTTCATCTTGAAGTCACCATGTAGCTTTTATGAAAATCGGACAAAAAATAAGCTCTACAGAGCAAATTTAGACTGTTTTTACATGAAAATGCACTGGAAAATTTCAAAATTCCGAATACTTTTTAGAGCAACAGATAAGCTGTGTTTTTGCGAGATTACGCAATTACGTCTAGTTATCGAAGTATTATTTGCATTTTTTAAAACATCTTTTTAAATAGAAATTATAGGATTTTACCGAAGGTTGCAGTAGCTTTTCTTAGCTTGGGGTTCGATAAAAAGGAGTGTTCTTTTAATGACTGTCGTTTCCTTTCAACAAAATGCTAAATTACCGGTTCTAGACCTGTTTACCACTCCTAACTGGTATTAGTCAATTTTATCTGCCTTTTTTCTACTTTATTGCACTTATCAATTGATTAATAGCTAAGAGTTTTAAGTCCAGTGAGGAATATTTCAGCTTTATCAGGACGATAGCAAGTTAATGAATTCAAACAGGCATAAGTAAAAGAAGGAAGATATAAAGGAGGAAGGTAAAATCGGTTGGAAAAGATAATTGTGTCTTCCATAGACCTCCTAGTGAGTCTGATCTTGTAAGAGTAATATATTAAGGTCTTTATAGCATGGGATTTGGTGTTTCTCTACAGTTTGTCGAGAGTGGTTCG
This sequence comes from Modiolus philippinarum, assembly GCA_002080025.1. Taxonomy (NCBI): domain Eukaryota; kingdom Metazoa; phylum Mollusca; class Bivalvia; order Mytilida; family Modiolidae; genus Modiolus; species Modiolus philippinarum. Next base: position 23,579 of record MJUU01032934.1, on the reverse strand, counting down.
CGGTCAAGCTTTTCGAATGCCTGTCTACCCAACTGCCACTGAAAATGGACGAAATGGATAGTGGCATGATATTAAGCCTTCAATTTGGCCTTAGTGAGTCCGCTCCTCTTAAACGAAAAATACAGATGGGGTCAAATTAATTAATTCGAATAAAATACATGTATAAGTCAAAGATGAAAGATATAAAGGGGAATGGACAACTAGGGCAGCAAGTTTTGATTGGCACTTGAAAATGGGAGACATGGGTAGGTGAAGGGAATTAAGTCATCTATATGCCACGCCCAGCAGCATTGTTTTGGCAGAGACCTTTATCAACTGTGATATAGAACACGTTTATCTATCGGAAGATTCTTTTTAATACTGACTGCGCAATTTGGGAAATAGGTTTGTTTTATTTCCAGGTTGGTGAATAAACCGTGTAATTGGAATGTGATTCACTAGTGCATATTTTTACTTGTAATTTCATAGAAAATACGGAAAATGTGTAGTGGTAAACACCCCTACGGTTCAGAGAATCCATTTTTACCAATCAATTACTATAACTATAAAGATAACAGGAAAAAATTGTAATCAGTTTATTTTCGAATTTATAGCCAGTATTAAACCATTGCAAGAACATCGTTATTGTATTGATAATTTTTCAATCAACATTGTGTTATCCAATTGGAGTATCAGCAAATGCACAATTACAGTCATTTCAGAGTTAGCGCGACCAGTCTTGCTAGTAGTCAAGAAAAAATACTTCTACTCTACCGACTATTCTAATGATGATTTATTATTAGTTTTTGTCCTTTATATCACATCAATAGAAAATTATTTAGTAACGCTTCATATACCACAAAACTGTCGTGTTTGGTTTAATAATCCAATCAAGCTATTGTGAATGTAATTAGAGTAGAGAGGGCAATCAAACTGTTTAGTCCATACTTTCTTTGTCTAGCAGTGTTTACTTTTTTTTCATATATCACAGTTTTAAATGCCAGAAGGCATACTGTAGAAAGTAGATTTGCCTTGATTGGGCTATTGACTGTGTTTGTATTACCGTAACATACCTCTAGACAATGCTGCAAATAAGACTAGCTTTACAGTTATATTTCAGAACGTACACATGAATATTCCCTATGTATCACAGAACGTGTATTCCTGACGTATCAACCTCGATTTGCACAATTCAATCACTAGTATATAAAAAAGAGGGGTGTGCATAATTATAATGTACATGTTTCAGGGTTAATGCTGTCTTTTTATGGAGACATTACGACTTTACTCCACATTCTCAGAAAATGGGACTGTTTCATAATCCTCAGTTACTTCTCCTGAGTTCCGGACCGGGAGTTCCGGTGTTATATTGCCATTGTTCCCCATGCCATATTTTAAATATTTCTGTTCGAAAAAAAATTGTAAGAGCACATAATTGCACAGCTTCACCAATAAATAAAAACAACGATTGTCACATAATGTTTTTCTTGGTGTAGTTGCAATACATAGAACTGTAAGTCATTGAGTTGAACAACATTTTGTAGGCCTTTTCAAAAAATCAATTGGTCCGCTGTTCGGTTTCGGCATTTAAATACAATGAAACACTTCCGGTCATCAATCAACACGGCAAGTTTACTGTGACAGTGCACTAATTTTTCTAATATTAAAATGTATTCAGGGTTTAAGTTGTGCCAAACGTAAGAGTGATAACCGGAAGCGAAGAATGTTTGTACCTCTGTTTAATAGGAGAGTTCCAATCCAGGAAAAAGATAATAATTCTTTATGAAATGGAATATGATAATGATTTTTATACATAAAATTCATTGAACAATATGGAGTGAAATTATGTGAATATTTGCTCTATTGCATTAAAATGGCACATGTTTTCAATGAATTCATTGATTGAAACGAAGTTCGCCAAATGACTTAAATCTTGTATAAGTTGTAGGTCATTTTGGGGTATTTTTGTACAAATTATAATTTGTATAAGCTAATTCTGTACAAATTCTAATTTCTACAAAGTGAAAAACAAATTATAATTTGCACAGAATTTTTTTGCGAAATATAGTTTTTATAAAATTACAACTTGTACATATAAGAAAAAACATTAAAAGTATGATTTCCCTAAAATAAGGGCAAACGGCCTTCTCAATAAAAGCAATACAATACAACACAAAACATATACATTATACAATGAGATAGATGACTCTCTGACCGGCGTGGACCCTATATCAATTCAGCAGATTGTTTCAGAAAGGTACATACTACCGGTAAAAGGGCTGAGTTTGGATTCAGAATGAAACTAATTTTTTGAAACTGATTGAAATTTTTAAAATTTGGGAAGTTTTGGTGTATAAGTTCAAAAAAATTTGTCCTATTTTGTTCATTAATTTTACAATTCAAAAGGAAATGGTTTTCATCTTCAATAACTTTACATGTCTTACAAAGTCTCTGTTGACGGGGAATATTTTTATATCGACCAGTTTCTATTTGTAGATTATGGTCGCTTAAACGAAATTTTGTTAATATTTGTCTACTTTTAAAACATGGCAATTCAGATAAATATTTTTCTAGCCCAATATTTAGTTTAAGTTTACTATATAAGAATAGTTTTGATTCATCAGTAAACGTAGATAGTTTTCCTTTCAGTTTATTTACATATTGTTCTGTAACAGTCTTTTTTAACTGACTTTTTATTTGATATTTTATTTTTTCAAATGATTTGTTTATATTTGAATAGTTATCAATATTTAAATTAAATTCTTTAAATATGTTATTAATACAAGTATACCAAGAGTAAATACCCTCTTCATGTAGGCTTTTATTAACTTTTAGTGCTTCTGTGACAAGGGGATTTATATTTTTTGTATTTATTCGGGAATAATAAACCATTGTTTGAGTTTTAATAAAAGATGATAATGGGAATCGACCTAGTTTTGTATTCGAAGCAATATTACTTGCCGTTTTTTTAAGTCCTAAGATGATTTTACAGTATTTGGTATGAATTTTTTCATAATGTGATTTGTAATCAAATGATAACTCATCACAAGTTTTACTATTATTCTCAGCCCGAAGAAGGGCTCTATATAAAGGAAGATATTCATCCATGTACCATATTTCGCAGTTATAAAGTAAGACAGGTCTAATAAGAGTGTCAAATAGTTTACAAGAAAGATTTACAGGTAATTGTTCAAAATTTGAAAATAATTTTCTTAGGGAAAATAAGACTTTAAGACCCTTTTTTGCTAGTGCTTGTATGCATTCTTTGAAATGACCTTTAAAATTAATAATATTTCCCAAGTAATTATACTCTTTTACCTCTGTAAGTGGTTCATTATTATAGAAAAGAGTTGGTGTGGGTGTATAAATTTTTTGAAAAGTGAGGATTTTGGATTACAAATCATATATAGCACCGCCTTACACATTAAAATATTTATTGCACTCAAAACGCTGTTCGTTTTCCGTGCAATAAATATTTAAATTCGTAAAAGCGGTGCTATATATATTACTTAACATATCCAAACCATGTCATATCGTATAACTTGTTCAAAAATTTTAGATATTCCTTAAATAATTTGGATGTTCCCTCTTAACTTGGTCTTTAATTACATTCACAATAGCTTGATTGGATTAGTAAACCAAACGCGACAGTTTTGTGGCATATGAAGCGTTACTAAATAAGTTTCTATTGATGTTAAATAAAGGACAAAAACTAATGATAAATCATCATTAGCATACTCGGTAAAGTAGAAGTCTTTTTTCTTGTCTACTAGTCAGACTGGTCGCGCTAACTCTAAAATGACTGTAATATGTGCTTCTGTGGAATGTTTACTTGTGTCCCGTTGTCCTCCTGCCTCGTTGGAGATCTCCTCCTTTCTTCTACATAGGAGCGAGAATCGAGATAAATATATATATTATCATGTATTGCGGAAAATTTATAAATATATATATTTTTACAGACAACTCGAAATAAATTGTTAATTTGGGCTCATTGGGCAAAAATACTTGAGCTCGATCCAGCCGACAATGCACAAATGGTATATTGCTATTTCCATATTGTTTTCTTAAATTCTTTATATAATTGTTAATATAAACCCGGGTCATTTCGTGTGATTATTTTGTTTGTATGATTACCTTACAATGAGAAGATATATTTACACGTGTTGCGTCCATTGAGACCGTCCAGAGTCGGTACCAGATACTCATTGGTCTCATTATGCTTATGTGTCGTCCTTCGTGTTTTTGTGCCATTTATACTCCATGCTTACGTTTTTAATGTGTGTTCTGTATGGTGGTGTTTCGTTGGAGTTCCATTTTCTTCTTTATAAACATAAATATAAACATAACACATATATTAGAATTTGCATATGGGTCACCAAGTCCTTGCCTTAATTATGCAGCCATCTATTGATTTTGTATTCTCTTGCATTTGGTTTCCTTTACAGAATGTAAAATAAGCAAATCTCCAGGAAGGATGGAGGACAAACACATTTGAAAAACAGATGAAAAATTACATCATGCACCAAACATGCACGTTCCAGGTACAATATCTTCGCCAAACAATGAAAATTAGCCGACAAATACAACTGATGTCTCCAAAATGATACATAAAGACGTGACTGGACGGGTTGCATATGATGCTTTAGGGTTTGGCTACCATTTGAGAATGACAATTATCACAAAAAGTAAAGAATGTCTGAATACGGAAACTCAAATTATCGTTAAAACATTACTTTAGGTTGTTTTTAAAATTGTAGTTTGCACTTTTACCTTTCGTGTGTAATGAAGGAATAATCTCATCATTTTTTGAAATTTGATAGAGGTGTCAATACGTCTTTTAATGACAGAAGTCTTAGGTAGTTACCTACTTTAATCCCTTCCCGAGGGAAAAAAGTATTACAATCCGTTAATTACAAAATACTTTATTCCATTTGCAATAAACACCCCTTCGCAAAGTAACCGTTCACATTTGCACTAGTACTTGATTATCGAATACTCGTCTCTATTTATAATAGGTAAGACATACGGATGTGTATGATTTATTTATTGCCGCTACATGTAGAACTATGACCGAAACACCATATTCTGAAATGTCTTAGGTTACACCATAGCCGAAACGTTCTTTTTCTAGACAATAACATTACATTAAATGGATAGCAGCTTGACCCTTTTCAATTATGCATGTTTACAGTCTATAGCCTTGATCATTTTGATAGGTTATAACTATGGTAATATATATAATCTAATATTAAAACAAACAATGTACTACAGCCCTGAAGGAACAAAAACCCAATTAATTTTAATTGTCAGAGGTGAACATAAAGCGCTTTACCTCAGAAAAACTTATCACCTAATTGATTACAAAAGAAAGAGTGAAATTACCCAATTGGACAATTCTTATTTGGAGCTCTACTTTTGACCCAAGACTGTAACTTATACAACGCACGCCATCGGGTACAAGAATATTATCACACGTCGGCACACGTTGGCGCTTTGCGTCATAGTTAACGGGACCATTCCTTTCTTTCCTCTAGAAATTAAGTGACCTTTATCATGATACCATTAAATATTGCATTTAAAACGGACAGTTTCGATTGCGATTTCACGTCCTGACGGATATGACATTTATGGTTTGAATTAATTTTGGGTTGACTCAATGATGGTGTAACGGGTGCGGTATATACGAAGGAAGACTTTCTTACTGGAGCGCCTAATGTCACATCCGACTTTTAATGGGATTTCACACTGTAAATGATTTTCATGTCGAATACGTTTATTGCCGTTATCGTTTTTGCGATGTCTCTGGACTTTGCTAAAAAGCTGCCTGGTCATCCCACGCTGGTAGATAGGGAAATGTCCTGTCTTTGTGGGCTCGTCAGGTCATAATACGGAAAGGCTGACCGCGGACCATCAAAAACAAACTGTATGTGAAAACAGCACGCCCCTCAGTTTAAAGACCTCTTTATACATTTCTCATACAAGAGCAGACTCGCTGGGGGTAACATAGAAGGCTTAATTTCCTTGTCTCAACCTAAATCTTCAGAAGTGGAGAATACCGGACTTGTTTTTTCTGATAACATATGAGTGAAACCAAAAAAGGTTGAGGAAAATGTTATAACAAAGTCTGGACAATTTTGCAGGGGCTAGTGAAACAGTGGAGGTTGAACGTCTGGCCTGCGGGAAATTCCTCTACACTAACACAGAGCTTTAGCAGAACCATATAAAATACTGAAACTGTTGATCACAGCTGGTGGACCTAACATGCAATATTACAGGTTTCTCGTCATCCTTAATGTGGGGTGCCATCTTTCTCAAGAAATGGAGCTGTCCATCAGTATACGTTTTTCCTTCTATCCTATCGATTCCCATCTCTCCAATGGCCGTCACTCTCTTCGATTGCTCATCTGTGATCTTGTGTATTTTCTTATGGTGAACCCCGACCGCTGTTTTCTATCTGTCATCTATTGGTTTATTCGTCGGGATACATTCCTGATCACAGTATATTAAGGTTACACTAATGACGTTGACCAAAGGTATGGATTCTCGATCTACATGCTCTTGCAGCCAGTCCTCCATCGTCAGTGGTTCTGTTAAGATGTGAATCATAAGCACTACTATCATCTGGTCCTCCATATCAGTGACCGTTAAACTACGAAAAGATAATCAAATAATGTCAAGAGTGTCGCCCTGCTCGCAGTGCCATTTTTATAGCGTGATGGTCCAATAAAGGACACAGCAAGACTAATAATAAAAAGAAGGGAAACGAGGAATGTGTCAAAGAGACAACGACCCAAAGGGGAGTAATAACAACTCAAAGCCACCATAAGATCTTCAATGAACGTTGAAGAAACCCCACACCCAACGGCAGGTCGGAATTGTAAAGCCTACCTAACAATTATTATCAAGATGATCGCCGGCTTTTATCCGTTTCACGTCTATCTCTGTCTTCTGCTCTGTCATTCGCTTCTTATTATATAGCGGGTAAACTTCGGAACTTTCTGAAGTTGTATATTATCTACGATAAACGCGTCCGAGAGGACGTGTCTAGTCGTGACTATCATGTTGCGATTTGTGTACTCCTGTAGAAAGCACTACAGAGGTCACTAGACAGTAGCTTGCGCTAAATAATTTATACAGCTGATGTTTCCAATTTCTCTAACCCATCAATTTAACAACCGGGAAAATAAGGTTCTGAGATCGATTGTGTACATTTTTCAACACGAATTAGAATATTACTTCACCCTCATTAAGACTAAAGCGTATAAATCGTCGGTAAAAGCGTACGTATGGCGTAAATTGAGATTAAAATCGTACAAAATCATAGTGGTAAAAAGGTAATTAAATTATTAAAGATCATGTACAAAGAATGTAAAGAATATGGCCTGTACGTTGTATAAAATGGGTGTGAATATAACAGGGTCGTTTCTTAGGGTGTAAAACAATACCACTCATCTAGGGTTCATCATAACTTTACTCAATACTGGTAATAATTATAACCATGTACATTTATAAAATTATCACAATATCACGGATATCGTCAATATACTAGCTGTTCTCATTGAAAATAGAATTAATTTTATCACTGTTTGATATTGTTCCGTTTTGAAGTTTTTTCATGAAGTTTTGTTGGTAACAGAAAAGAAAAAGATCTGCAATTTGCAATCTGAAGTTTACATTTCATTGTCAGTTGTGTTCTTTTCTTCAGAAATGTATTCTCATGAAACCTTATTTATAACATGAATTGTTTTATAAAAGTTGCAAACACTTTCTTTCTCACTTTAAAGTCTGTTCCTCTTTCTTAAGATATGGAAATTCTCTTCTTCTGACTTTAATATTGCATATTTCGGCACCGGATTTTGCATGGTTGTATAAAAATATCGTACACTTCTGAAACCATTTTCAAGTTGATGATTTCCAGTACATATGTAAAGAAAAAATACTCAATGCTTTTCAAGGGGTAATGTTTTTTGCGCACAATTATCTACAAGACTGGACCGTTCTAAAATAGGTAGTGGCAAGTTTTACTTGGGTCAGATGATAAACATGTCTCACTTGGCCTTAACCATGTGCTTAGACCCCTTTTAATTCAAGAAAAAACAAACTCGTAAATGAAATAATTCAACAAAATACCCCGATATGAAATTAAAATATACATGCATCAATCGCAAAAGAAATATTTGAAAGAAATTGTTAATGTACCCCTAATTTCTATTCGGTTTTAATAACCAAACTGTCCGCTGATTACAATTGTTAACCCAAAGCGAGTACACCTTGTTATATTTAAATAGGTCAACTTAGGTCATCTATTTCATCAAGTTACTTGGTCGCCCTTAAAATATGACAATCCATTACGCAGAGAGTTTCAACTGTTTGAAAAAAGTTGTGAAAATGCACATGACTGTAGACTTTTTTACATGCCGTAAACGACGAATTCAACATTTTTCAGAATGTATGGTAAATCTGGATAACATAGCAAATATGATAAAGATCAGTGTAAAAATAAAGCTGAAATTATCTAAAGGAAGTGGAACAGACTTTAATACTATCATTTTCCGGAGCACCTGATCACACTCTCAGTTTCATTGGAGTTCATACTTAGAGTACCTTCGTTTTGAATGTGTTTTATTTCTGTGCTTTATAGCTGTCTAACATCAGGTCTCGCCTTGACCATGTCTTTGGACTTCGATTTTTGTAAATACCACTCCTTTGTTACTTCGTAATTCTACTGCTGTTGTTACATTAGAACTATATTGTTTGTCATTTTCGCTGAATTCAAAATAGTCAGCTGATTCAGAGGTATGAGAGTAAGGCAACTGAGTGTATTTAATATTCCTCGTGCCCCATTTAAGAATTTATTCCTCAATGTTTATATGCTTTACTGTTTACTTAAGCCCAAGCAATTAGATAATTGACATATTACAGAATCATACACGAGTACCTGCATGACTGAGAGTAAATAAAAGGATTAAATTCTTTCTTATTTTATTTTCGAAAATTATATGCGCTATGCGAGTCATTTAAATACTGCACAAAAAAAAAAGTAATGGTGCATTACATGATACCCCGCCATGTTTCACAAAATGTCGAAGTATCAATGGGCATAACTCCAGATCCCCTTGGACCTTTGAACCCATATTCAATAATATTCAAACTCGACCTGAGTTTTGTGGTGAACAAGCTACATACCAGGTTTGAAGACTGTATGTTATTCCGTTCGAAAGTTATCAGTCGGAAACCTTGGGGGGGGGGCGGACAGACAAACGGACAGACGGACGGACAGACAGACAATTTCAATTTCCTGACAACAAAATTAACAAAAATTATGATTCATACAATTTGCATATACATGTTTGTATTCACCTTTTACTCTTTTCTTTGTACCCCCACTCCCGATGTGTCTCTAATTTAAGTATTGTTATTGTAGCACGCAAAGGTAACCTAAATATGATAATGATTATAGGCTTAACATCGTTTATGCAAAGAATCACAACTTTACAGCTATCATTTTATAACATCTTAAACATTATTGAGGTATTATGGTTCTCACAGATGAAATGGAATATTGTCCCTTTTAGAAAAAAAAAATGAATTCCGCCAACACATACACAGGCACGTGTTCACAGTTGTGATATTAGTCCTATCTGTATAATTCTTTGTGCTCAAATATGTTAACCTTTTATCACAAAGACTCTGAAAAGAATTTTTTTCTAATGACTTCAGTATGTTGGTTAATTGTAAGTATTTCTGTCAGATTTTCGAACTTCACTGGTTTTTGACATCATTTTTTTGCCCGGTAATCACTTAATTTTTTCTATAATTTCATTTTATACATCTTTTGGGGCATTTTGACAAAATATAATTCAGTAAAAGTTATTTTGTTACATTCATTAATGGATAAACATTAAACATTATAAACTTTTGAGAAATTTAGAGGAGTTCAATTCAAATAAACGAGTTTACAATACCATTTTCCTTTTTTTTGGTATAATGTTATCACCTTGAATATCTTGTATCAATGATTCTTCCTCTGAATTAAACGAAAAAAAAAGTTTTACTTTGGTCATTTTCATGTGACTTTTGACCATTAGAAGGGCATGGGAAGGCTAGATTCATATAGACACTTTAAGGAATAATAAATACACTTTTGCAGAAAAATTATTTCCTGATATGTATTTAATGAGAAGAAGTTTTAAATCGATAAATTGAAAATATTTAGGATATTTCTATTTGTATAACCTTATAGTTAACGGCAAAAAAAAATGATATATTTTATATGTGGCATGCGCATTAACTCTAATTAGTGAAGCATTCAAGACTAAAAATTGATTTAACATATACAAATCTGGGAAAGAACACGATGGGGTCAACATACATTTATGTTCATGTGGCAGAGATATATTTTTCTGATATATTTCGTTTAACAGTACTTCAGTTCTTTTATTTCTTTTACTTTACTTGATTTTTTAACTCTATTCATGTACAGTATTGTGTGATGATTATTATATTCACTGTTTATCATTCATACTTGACTTCAGGTTTGACAGTTTCTACCTTTATAATTCACAATTAATTTAATGTTCATCTTCACTGATTTGATGTAGGGTCAGTATTACTGTCACCTAATCCGGCGATGGACATTTGCGCAAAAAGCTAGGACATTTGCGCTAAAAACGAGGACCATTGCGCAAACGATAACTGACTTCTTTTTTCAGTATATTTTTTTTAATTCGTATGCCCTCTTCCGTAGGCGTTAGGAAGACTTTCCGTTTCCCCATGCTCACCACGGAAAGGTTGAAGTAGGATTCTGAGCAGGATATAGTTCGTAGCTCGTAAATATTTATTAAGTCTCTCCTCAAATATAAAATATTAATTTCAAAACATAAAACTAGCACTATTTACAGTTTAAAAATCTATTGCAAGTCTGTTCTACTGAGCTTTGAATTTGTGACCCATGGTGGTCATTATTATATGATGAAGTGTAGTCCTGATATTTTATCATTGCTGTATTTGTGACAGGTTTCAAGAATACTGTTAACGGTTTCCTTTCAAATTTTAATAAACAGCGTGATCATTGATGTATCTTATTTGTATGTGGCAGATAGTCTGTTGCTCAGAAATGCTTTCTAAAAACAAATCTTTGATATATTTTTCAATAATTGCTTTTTAAAGGTTATTTGCGCAAACGGACTTTGTTCTGACAACAGGTAACTAAACTTTTTTGCGCAAACTTCCCCTTTTCCTTTGTGCAACCATCCACTTTTCATTTTCGCAAATGTCCTTCTGTTTTTCGGGTAAATTTATGTGAATGTTCATCCGAAGGGATCATTCTGAGTGGTTGGTTGGGACGTACCACCAGATTTGAAATGAGTTTTTGAGGGAAATGGAGTTTTGTTAATTACCCAGTTTATTATATTATTTAATAGTTCAGATATGATATTAGAAATGTTGAATTGACATTATTATTGTATTCAGAAGTTTGGATTTATACTTTTGGAATTAAATTATTCATTATTATAGGTAAGAATATTTTTATATTGAGGTGTGTAAGAGATGATTTCATTGGACGGAGAGCTATCCAGCCCAATTTAGTAAGTATGGCCCTAAACCCTAATTTTTGTATGGTGTTGGAATGAGTTGCGGTTATGTAAATGAATCTTTTATGAAACTGATGTTTGAAAGTAGGAGATAGATTTTTGAATGATTTTGTGAGTGACCTTGACCTTTTGTCATGGATCTATGACGTCACATAATTTTTTTCTGTTTATACGCCATAGCCAGTAATTTTAATGTAAACATTACCTTTTATTGAGAACATATGATTTATTGTATGAATATAATTTATCATGACATATGAATTTATATTATATTTGAGTACTTATTATTGTACATTGTTTGTAGAACCCATTGATTGTACAGACATGATGTAATGTTGTTGATGTCAGATGTAACTTATATACTTTGATTGTTGTGATTGATGTTCCCGATTCCATAAATTGGTAAGATTCATGTTTTGTAATATTCTATACATTTCATTGTATTCTTCTGAAATTGACATTATCCCGAGTTCCTATCGTTATTTATGTTTGTCTTTTGTCATTTTATTGTTTTTCTTGTACAGTTCCCTGGTTGATTGTTTAAGTGTTTTCTGTTATCTTCCCTTCATTAATTATGGAGTAATTGGCATATGAGGATATTATCTAATAAATGACAGTTGAAGGGATTATCCCTTGATGTATTTGTAATTGATTATATTGTGTAATTTAAGAAAGATGTAAACATACTTATATTAGAGATATATTATGTCATTTTGGGTGATATTTTGTATGTAAACTGGCATCTACATTATTTTACAGAAGTATTTGATCTTCATATTTATATCCTCACTATTGATAATCCCCAGTTTTTAGATTATGAAGACATTATTTACCCGCAAGTTTTATAATAGATATGAACATTTGATGTCTAAATATGGCGTTACTCGTAAACAGCTTATTACTAAGGACATTTCTAATCCTAGTTTTTACGGAAATGTTGTTAAAAATACCAGAAATTGATTAAAAGTCTAGAAAAGCTGGGACGTAGCTTACATTCTTTACGTAATAGGGGATGTCGACAAGATATTCTGCTTGCATCCATTAAATTAGCTTTGAGACCTAATGACCTGAAAATTTTGCACACATACTGGCCCTTCACTGATATTGCCGATGTCTACTGAAATCTATGATGATTCTCGACCCACGTGTCTCGACCAAACCCTTCGGGAAGTTTTGAATTTGATTTTTCTTCCGTAGTGCCACAGTGTTCTACCAGCAGACTAGGCTCCTTGAGCTAGCCGGCAGTTTAGCGGCGAGCACCCCTTGACCCATCTTTCTAAATTATGTAATGATTTTTTTCTTTCCTTTCAAGATTGTGGTCATGGAGTTAGTGGTCTATCTGTATTGGATTTTATTAGTATGTTTATTATACTATAGGGAAACGGGACAGATAAAGGGGAGGTTTGGGTACTCATAAACCGGTTTAAACCTACCGCTGGCTTTTGCTAGTGCCAGTACCAAGTCCGGCTGTCCCGAGTTCCTATCGTTGTCTACGTTTGTCTTTTGTCTTATTCGTGTTCTTCATGTGTAGTTCCATAGCAGATTATGGCATGTAATTATAATTTTCAGCCATTGTAGTTGTTTCCTGTCATCCATTTTTTACATTCAGTTCTGTCAAGTCCTTTTAGGAAAACCAAAAGATCTCGACTTTTACTGAAAAAAAAACCAAGTACAATGTATAACATGTAAATGGTAATATGACGATCCAGACAAAGGCAAAAAAGAGAAAACTACCATACAGCGAATAAATACTTCATTACAAATATATTAAGCCGTAGTTTTGATCTAAAAGATTTCTTTTTTTTTCTTTTTTGATTATACAATAAATTTTGTAATGTGCGTTTCTTCCATTTTGATTGATGAATTTTAGGTTTACCTATCTTAATTTGAATAAATTTGAATATTTTTACTTTCAGTTCCGATACTTGGAAGTCAGGTACGTACATGCGCGGTATGAAGAATTAATCGGACATGTTGTGGGTTGCTGTTTTAAAGGTAAAAAAATTTCCCTTTTTCGTTTTCTTCTTTGTTAAGCGTATGCTATTAAATACATACATTCACTTGTAACTGTTTTTTTCTATTCCTACAGTGTTGGAGAATCGTAACTACCACCATGAGCGTTCAAAGTCATAGACAATATCCATGACAATACCACCGTTATTAATTTATATTTGTCTACCTTTAATATTCATATCTACGTTTTTTGTTTATTTTACTTCATTCTTCCTGGATGATCACACATGTTTTACGTTCTTTTTTTTATTTTCTTAAGTAGTGAGTGTAACTAGAGTATGAATTTTTCTTTATTTAACAGATACATTCAGATTTTTACATTTTCTAAAAATACCATTTGACCTAGTAATGTGAATGTAAATGGCATCGGCATAAATAGTGCTGACTTGTCTTTAAGTCAATGCTAAAGAGAAAAAGCAATTAGCTATTGTGAGCTTATGCATGTATACAAAACAAAACATTTATTTCATTCACATAGAGTTCAAACATACGTTGTTCGTCTTGAAAACTGGAGTTATATCAATATTTTATTACTAAATGAATATTTGTTTTGTTTAATTTCAGCGAATCATGTATAAGGCGATTCTATGATCACATTTTTAAGTTTCTAAAAACCCCTCAAAAGGTTACATCATTATGGGAAGTCTTTTTTCTATGGCCAAAGCCTCAATTCAGTCAGATTTGCCTTCCTTTGATTTACAATAAACCATTCAGTAATTTCTAAATAAGTTTCAAGTTCAAGATTATAATCAGAATAGGTAAGGGTATTTTCTTCTACACACTTATATTTCATGAATGTTAGATAAAACTAGTCCCAATGTATACCTCTGTGATGCCCCTTTATATAGATTTGACCCCAATTGCTTTAAGATTTTCCCAGTTCTTTTTAAAAGGTCCTTAATCTCAAGTTTTCATAATCGAAACTTTCGTCATATATATATTTGCTAGGTTTTGTCTTGATTAATTATGTAATAGTTACTTATATAGAGAGAATTATCACAAGATATAGACTGCCCAAGGGATAGCGATATGGACTGACACCTGGATAATGCCCGAGCCGTAGGCCCATATCGCTATCCCAAGGGCATGTCAGTCCATATCGCTATCCCAAGGGCAGTATATATCGTGATAATTCTCTCTATATAAGTAACTATTGTGTTTATTTTATTGAAGAACATTTACAGTTCATTTTTCATCAGTTGAAACCATGTCCTGTTTAAAGTCACTCACATAAAATATACTTTTACTCTATACAACAGTCATCTGAAATTTTTGCATATCTGTTATTTCTATATTATATCTCATTTTATTTTGTTAACATTAACTTATAAAAAACAACAGTTTCATAAAAATTAGAAAATATAAAGTTATTGTTATGGAAATTTCAATTTTATTATAATCACATAAAAAACTTCAGTTAGTATATTTGTTGTAAAAAAACAACTGTATTGTGAATACAATTCATAAAGCACAGTTAAAGCTACCGGTCATTATCAGAAAATTGGGACCGGTCAATATCGTGATATTGACTGATAGAATAAATACCATAGATTAATGAATACCACCTGACCACTTCTACTCCAATCATGAAAGATTATTTAAATCTGATATAAAATAATAAATTATAAAGCATATGCAGTAAATAAGAATAGATGTTATCGTGTAGATGTTATCGAACTTGATTTCTCGGATTTGGTCGCATAACAGTAATTCACATCAGCAATAAACATAAGGGGTTAAAAAAAAAATACAGTAGTGACTTGATCTGTTATTTAAAAAAAAAAAACATCTCAATTAAAATCGTGATCATTAATTGTGTGGAATTTATAAAAACCAGTATTAGTGCATGAATTATAACCGATTGTATTTTCATGGAAAATTTATCAAAAATTTTAAAATGAAGATTGGTATCTTCAATTTTATATAATTTTACATTAAATTTATGATTTAAATACTTTTTAAAATTATATTTATTAATGATTAATTTTGGTCTCGCGTAGATGACTAAAAATCCTACCCCTACCCATTTTTATTTCACTCGCTTTTGGTCTTTGCTCCAAACAGGGGACGTCAAATTTATTTTACCTGTATTCCATCTGTGACGTAACACTTCACCTCTCTTTGTTTCTTTTCCACTGCCCTTTGAAGACATCAATGTCGATGATCTTGGCCCATCCCCACCTCTGTCGTCTTGTTTTTTAAACATATTTTACTTTTTGACACGTGTATATATTTATTTCTTTTACCTTTTATCGCAGTTCGAGAAGACTTTTAACTTGCTTGTTTATCAAAAATTTTAGCGCAGGCTGTTTTTTTTATGTCACATGGAGTCTCTATGTTGCAGCTAATGAACCATCCTTGGAGGACAGACTTGTATGCAACAAAGCTTAACGCGTATTCTTCCAATCCTGTTCACAACTCTGTTTTCAAAACTGACTATGAAAAACGCCCAAGCATTATAAAACCACACCTTGAATCTGCTAATATAAATTTGGATGAAATAGCCTC
>MJUU01032931.1:198693-215024 GCA_002080025.1 Modiolus philippinarum | reverse complement strand
TCTTAACGCGAGAGCCAGCACCAATTATTATTTTTTTCTCATAGTGCAAGGGTATCTCCGTGACAGCTTCGTACGATCATTAAATATTTTCTTTTATATATGACAATCCCTTGTTGAAAAATATGAAGTTTCGATCCAAACTGTGATTTCTATAGCATTTTGTATTGAGTTTCTTCTGCACAATACCGCACAGGTAGGCGAGGATTGGAGCGCCATAAAAGTGGTTAAACAACCATTTCTTTTGAAATGCGTGTATCGAAATCATGAAAATTGCATTTAATTTTTTCCGGAGATTTCGCACCAATATTTTGTGTGTCTGTCCCTTAGTTTTACACTCCTTACAAATCTGTTAGGTAATTTTGTTGTTACTCTCATATATTAGTAATGTGCAAAACAGGACATTCCTGTCTAGGTAAAAATGGGGATTGTTTTGTTAAGATCACATTGATTCCAATGAAAAGTACAAAAAAAAGGAATATTGTCGCATTTTTGTAGTTTTAATCGATAACATATTTGTAAATGCTGGAGGACAGGTTTTCCAGACAATCTGGATACCTGAGGCTGTTTTTTTTTTAATCGGCAAAGGCTTTTTGAATGATACATTTGATTCGTGATTTTAGTTTATCATGAGGAAGCGTGGTATATAGTGTGGGAAAATCAAATGTCTTGAGAGAATGTATTTAAGATTTTCCAATAAATCCTTCGATATCTCAAGTATCCAAATATGATTTATGTCACTTGGGGTATGAATGCTTGATGCCTGTCTTTGAATGCAGACGAAATCTTAGTTAGTTCAAAAATGAGATTGCTGCAAAATGGCTGACAAGACGAATGACACAGTTACATAGCGAAATTATTCCCTTAGGACCAAAGAAAGAGGTTTTACCACAAGTAATCACGTAATTGTCTTTATTAAATTTTTACTATGGATCCGGTTATGACACGGAGCATGAAGAGATACTGCAGTATATGCACATGTTCGTATTATTCAGTAAGAGATTCAACCACCTGCTATAAAATCGAGCAGTAAAAAGACAAATGTCCCCCCTCCCCCTTGAGAGGGGAGACAAAATTTTCAAATCCATTCATCAAAAGCGGTCGAGAGGTAAGATCAAAAACGCAATGAACGTGAGATGGTCAGAAATAAAAATCTGAACTTCGTTTTTTTTTTCTTCATTAAAACGCATCTTTTGCTAAATGGATTTCATCAATATTTGATGCAGAATAAGAGATAAAAGAAACAACAGAACTACTAGATCTTCACTTTTTGGACTTACCATTGAATTTGGTAAAATGATCATCTCAGTACTAAAACTAAAATACAAAAGAGACCACTTAAATTTTAGAATTATGAATTGCCATAAAACAGAGTGTAAATGAAATAAAAGGGACAACAGGAAACACCTACAATGGCTGAAAATTATAATTACATGCCACAATCTGCTAGGGAACTACACAGGAAAAACACAAATACCTGCTTACGGAGTGTTTGTTTACAGTTGATTCTTAACGCGAGAGCCAGCACCAATTATTATTTTTTTCTCATAGTGCACGGGTATCTCCGTGACAGCTTCGTACGATCATTAAATATTTTCTTTTATATATAACAATCCCTTGTTGAAAAATATGAAGTTTCGATCCAAACTGTGATTTCTATAGCATTTTGTATTGAGTTTCTTCTGCACAATACCGCACAGGTAGGCGAGGATTGGAGCGCCATAAAAGTGGTTAAACAACCATTTCTTTTGAAATGCGTGTATCGAAATCATGGAAATTGCATTTAATTTTTTCCGGAGATTTCGCACCAATATTTTGTGTGTCTGTCCCTTAGTTTTACACTCCTTACAAATCTGTTTGGTAATTTTGTTGTTACTCTCATATATTAGTAATGTGCAAAACAGGACATTCCTGTCTAGGTAAAAATGGGGATTGTTTTGTTAAGATCACATTGATTCCAATGAAAAGTACAAAAAAAGGAATATTGTCGCATTTTTGTAGTTTTAATCGATAACATATTTGTAAATGCTGGAGGACAGGTTTTCCAGACAATCTGGATACCTGAGGAAAGTACTAAAGAGCCATTGTATGCCGATTCATCCCTAATTTTGTATAACAATGGCTACTTCAAACTTTATTTCAATTTGTGTTTCTATGCAAGTACTATTATTCGTCGGGTTTCAATTCTTGTTGATTTCGTGGTTGACTTAAACCATGATACTTACAACACAACAAAATTCCATTTTTTTACTTAAATTACAATAGCAAAGCTATTAAAATCTGAACTCAGAATCCTACGAAGCAATGATTTTTTGGCAAAACCGCGAAACCAACGAATAAAAGTATTATCAGGTATTCGAATTTAACTTTCCAACAGTGACCTTTCCGCTCTGAGCAGCAATATTTCCACATCTTTGGTCTATCGCAACTACATTTCACAAGATTCGCTTTTATCGAGACTAGTATATGAAAGTGATTTTGTGAACAGAGAAAACTTACTGTCTCAATTTCTTGTAAACAAGTATTAGCTTTCCAAAAAGCTAGTCTGACGTCAGTATTCCTTTACTTAGACAATGAATGGAATATTTTGTTTGATGACTTACTAGAATTTCCTAGCTACATATTCGTAACGGTAACCAAACAAAACTCACAATATATTCAACAACTGCGGTTCTCCTGATATTTAGGAAGGACATACTTAACAAACAAACTGGTTTATTTGTCTTTTATTCCGACAGAACCAGTATAAAAACTTTCTTAAAGTTAATGCGTGTTTATTTATATGCCAACAGCACGTTTAAAGAATGGTATCTAATATAATGTCATTTAAAATATTATCGTGGAAAAATCAATAAAATGAACATCACGATCGCAAGTGTTAGTTTATTAATATGCAATGATAATGTCGTAACCTTAAATGAACACGTAACACTTTATTTACCGACATGCCATGCAAAATTGAACGCGTTACCGAAATGCAATGCAAAAATGGACGGATGTTCATTTTCTGATTCTAATAGTGTCTGACGCCATCACATCAAACAACAACCAAGGTTGTTCAATTTTCAATGCAGTACTGGTCCATATAATTTTACGGGTCGTTACAAATTTCTGTCTAACAAATGTTGTTGTCTCCTTTTGTGTTTGTCTCCTGTATTTCTGATTTTTTTATATACATTTTCCCTTTTCAACCGTTTAATTCCAGTATCAACTTTACCATCTGTAAGGTCTTCGTTTATATACGTAATATGGTATTGTGGTATCACTAGACAGCCTTAATGTGTGTTCATTGTGAAAGAAAGAAAAATATAATCATTTTATTATTTCTTCGAAAAATTATGAAAAAAGGTCTTTGAAAACGTTTGTCGAAATTTAATTGGCACGCTATTTGCAAGAAAACAAACTAAATTTCTTATACGTTCAATTCTCTGTTTATTGTATGGTCATGTACATGACTGATGGATTCTATGTTTTTTTTTTTTGTTTTTTTTGTTCCATTTGCAGATGTTTTGCATTCTGTTTAAGGATTTTATCGCTTTTCAAACAAACGATGTTGAAATCATAATTCTGTTACTATTTCATTGTGAAAATGCATGACAATATTTATATAGACGACTGAAGATCCAATTATTGCTTAGGAGAACATTGAAAACAATGGAAAAGGTCAAAGATATGACTAACGTCTGAACTCGACATTGCATAATACATTTTTTTGTACAAATACTATTTATTTTTTTTAATTTCATGACAATTATAACAAAAACATAATATACATCATTTACAAAAAACGAATTTAACAACATTATAATGTTCATATATCTGAAAGACAGTCCATGACATTAAATCATTACGTAAAATTATAGCTGCTTGGTAAGTTGACAAACAAATGTATGGGATGATAGCGATGATTGTCTATACTGGTTACTGATGAATGAATATTTTACTCAATAAGCAGGAAGTTTTGCTGTAGCTAGGGCAAGGGACAAATATCTACCAGAATACTACAGTCTATAGGATTTTATCGTTAAAATGACGTTGTGTTATGATATAATTTGTACGCCTGCTCGGCATGTGGGCAAATTAAATATGGTGAAATTCAGACAAAGCAGTCAAAACTAAGGAATTATCCAAAACAACAAAAGAGTTTGGGCATGTATCTTATATGGAAAATATCTGATTAAAAATGAATTAATATGGAGTGTATGTATGTGAGACAATGTCTCTACAAATACGTCGTTATAACAAGCAATGGATTTACGCTTTTATTGTACTTCATCTTGAAGTCACCATGATGCCTTCAACCATGAGTTTTGCCCCTACCTCAATGTAGCTATAAGACGGCTCCTAGCATCGGCTTGACTGGAATTTATTGCTAATTGTCGAATAACGCCACATCCATGCTTGTTATTGTCTACAGACGCGGGGTCGTCAACTGGTAAAATGTTCTTACAACCGCTGTAATCCGTTGCCCGACAAAAGACTTATAGAAGACAATCGCATCATATAAACGACAATAGGGCACTCATCGAGTCAATTTCAAGGAAACTTGATAAAATAAAATAGTGAGATGTAGGTTTTATAAACAGAATTTGGAAATTACACACAAAAGTTAAAATGCCAAACTTTGAAATAATAATAGTGATAGTGACTTCATATGAAATATTCTCTCAAGAAAATATACAGCGTAACTGATATATATAGAGAGCATACCACGATTAGCAGAACATTAGATGGATAAGCAATAGACGAGTTTCTAATTGGTGAATTTTCCCGGAAAATGTTTACGTCACAATATAGATTTCTGGACATCACAATGTTACGCAATTTACTCCGATTGACCTCAGGTCAATCGGGACAATTCATTCATAAAACAAAATTAGAAATATGTCTTTGGGGGGATTCAAACATCTAAGAAACTTTTCGTTGATGACTTTTCTGGATAATTGGAGTATTTGAAGTGGGATAATAATTTATACATAAATGCAGAATTAACAAATATTATACAAAGGACTGACACATGACATCTTTCTTCATCCAGTTTTACTTGACACACACACACACACACTCTCTCTCTCTCTCTCTCTCTCTCTCTCTCTCTCTCTCTCTCTCTCTCTCTCTCTCTCTCTCTTTAAAGTATATTATAAAAACAAGTTCGCCATTACAAAATACATATATACTATTAGTAATTTGTTTTGAAAGTATGGAATTCTCTGCTTGTATTGCATCGAGTGCGACAGCATGAGATGCAATACTAGCTGAGAAATCCATAATAGTATTTTTATCGCTAATTTTGATATTGATACATATCGGATGTATATATATTTCCTTTTCCAATGAAATGATTTTTTTAGTTAAACAAATTATTATTGGTAAAATGTAGCGCTTTCTTTTTGGGATTATTTTTGTCACGAAACGTCACACGACGTCAAAGTAATACGCTGTTGCTAACGTCCCATAGATATTGACGATAATATGTTCGTATCAGTGCAGTGCAGTGATAATAGAATAATCGTTGCTCGGGAACAATTGAAAATTGCGCAAATAAGCGATAAAAACACTATTACAATTTGGAAAAATCACCATTACCATCTAAACATTAAAGTAGAATGTAGAAATATTCTTAACATCGGGTACCTTTTCTCATAGACTTGCACAACAGTTATAAGTAACAGCAAGAACGACCTCATGGTCAGAAGACAACTTTAAAGTAACTATGGAAAACATAGACATTAGTATATGTGTTATTCATATGAAAGACACTTTTAAATAATGAGTGAATCATTTTGATTAGGTAGAGGCCATTTATGTATTAACATGTATTTGAACAACTGCAGGATAACGACCAAATGGTGTGGAGACAACTTCAAAATAACTATATGTATTGAAAAATTAGGTATTACTATATTAGTAATTCGTTAAATTACGATTCAAACATATTGATTAACTAAGAGATGGGACGTTTACTGCGTCAGGTTATTACTAGACTGTCGCTTTTTGTTATCCCTTACCATAAGGGACCGACCATTTAAGCTGAAGGGGGTATGGTTTTTTTTCTGGACAGAAATTATTTTTTTTCACGTGTATCAACAAAATATTTTTTTTTTCAAAATTAACATTATTTTTTGGGGCAGAAAGCCTCCTTCAGAATTTTTTTTTCGTCATTTTGGCAGCCAAAATATTTTTTTCACAGAAAATCAGCTACAGAATATTTTTTAGAAAAAAAACATAGCCCCCCCCTTTTTCAAGTTAAATGGTCGGTCCCTAATAAGGTTCATGCATTCGTTTCCAAGTCTTGTGTTATGAACACTACATGGCCAATTTGTTCAAGTTAATTATTCTATAAAATGATCTTATCGACAGCCTCTACTATATCTATTTCAATAATAATGAAAGTTTTAATATTGATAATTATTCTCAGGTGTGTTTGCCTCAATGATGTTCCGTTTCTTTAATCATTTCAAACAATTCATTAGCTAGTGGCAATTCCAATTCCCGACATTCAAATTTTCCATTCTTTTTTATATCACATTTTTTCTTGTGTTCTGCGATTACACTATCAATCCAGTCAGAGACAGTCCACAGTGGAATAAAATAATATTGACCCTTCTGATTACTCCAGGACTGGACCCCAAGACCAGCCAGACGTAAGTTACTGGTGTGTCCAATATAAAGAGGAACTCCATTTATTGACATGACGTCATTTTTATATCCTTTTATAATGCCACAGATATAGTCTTTATCATTTGCACATTTCCGGTTTAATTTTCCTTTTCTTAATTTCAGTTTCGTTCGAGGCTTCTTGCCATCTATTCTTATTGAAACAGAAAACGTGGGTAGTATCCGAGAGACAGATTTATATTGTTTTTCTGAAATAATACACTGATTTTTAATTTCTGGTGACCGTTTTTTATACAATTTAACAAGAGCAACATTATATTTCTGCATTCCAAGTGATAATAACGGATGCTCCACGACAGCAGCTATTTTAAAACTAGTCTTTGCACGCCCAATCTTCACGTGTAAGTCTTCGATTGAAAGATATCTTAGGGAACCTGCTGGTACCAGTGCCCATGTCTTTGATAACATTACACCATCCGTAACATGATCCCCACGATTTCTGTATACTGTAGCATGCTTCTTCATCAACTCTTTACCAATCGACCTGTAAGTTTATGTAAACTTTTTTTTTATTTCATAAATTTTAACTTTTATAACATGAAAGAGATTTGTATCAATATTATTGAATGGAATTGACTGTGCTATAAGAAATAATTATGCAGAGCAAAATCAAAGCAACCATAGTAACAAACAATCATTTGTTTGTCTTTAATAGTTTCCAGAACACCCAAAGAAATTAACGTTATGTTTAATTACTAGACTGCCCTATAACACTCTGTTTTGTTTGCATATTCACAAATACCATTTTTTTAATTTTCTGTTTTAAATTGTGATTCCATGGAGATTCTAATACTGCTGAAAAGACCAGAATATCTAATATTAGAGAATAAGCAGGTAAACGAATGATTAAAAGGAAAGTTTGATGGATTGAATTAATGAAGAAAGGATAACAGAAAACACTTACAATGGCCGAACATTATAATTACATGCCACAATCCACCAGGGAACTGCACAAGAAAAACAAAAAAATGACAAAAAGACAAACAAAGACAACGATATACGAACACGAGGTAGCCGGACTTTGCACCGGCACTAGCAACAGCTAGCGGTAGGGTTAAACCGGTTTATGGGTACTCAAACCTCCCCTTTTCCTATCCCGTATCCCTATAGTATAATAAACATACAAATAAAACCCAATACAGGTAGACCACTGACTCCAAGACCACAATCTTGAATAGAAAAGAATAAGAATAAACGTAATTTAGAAAGATGGGACCAAGGAGTGCTCGCCGCTAAACTGCCGACCAGCTCAGGGAGCCTAGTCTGCTGGAAAAACACTGTTGCACTACGGAATAATAATCAAATTCAAAACTTCTCGAAAGGCTTGGTAAAGAATCATCATGGATTTCAGTAGACATCGGCGTATCAGTAAGAGGCCAGTATAATTGTTAAATCTTCAGGTCATTGGATCAAAAAGCCAATTTAACGGAATCATGAAAGATATCCTGTACATATCCCCTATTACGTACAGAATGTAAGTTACGTCCCAGTTTTTCTTGATTTTTATTTTACACTTTTTGAGACAACATATCGTAAAAACGAGGTTGAGAAATGCCCTTAGTAATAAGCTGTTTGCAAGTCGCATTATATTTAGATATCAAATGTTCATATCTTCTGTAAAACTTCTTAAAAGTGTTTGTCAATTTATGAAATCTGTAACCTTGTTGTAAAAGTTTGGATGTGATAGTAAGGTTACGTTCATTAAAGTCGTCAAGTGTAGAACAGACGCGTGCGAATCGTACCAGTTGAGATAAATCTACCCCGTAAGATGGAGCTACAAGAACGTCGCCATCAAGAAAAGGGAAATTAGTAATAGTGAAATCAAAATCACAAACAAATGAAAGGATATGGTATAAATGTACATGGGACGAAATCCCTATAAACCCTTTTATCATAAATTTTAGTTTTATTTTTTCCAGATTCAATGATGTTAGTTAGATCGAGAAATGGGCAGTATTTAGAATCATTGTTTGCTTGATTAAGTTCCAGTTCTTGTGGGTAAATGAGGTCGACATAGTCTAAAAACTGGGGATTGTCAATAGTAAGGATGTCGTCGATATACTTGCTGTTATCGTTGAAAGTTGAAATGAGTTGATCACTGTTTTGTATGGTTCAATCCTGTAGTTTTTTTTTTCATAAAGTCCCGTTCGTAACAGAACAGGAAAAGATCTGCAATGAGAGGTGCGCAGTTTGTACCCATAGGAATTGCAATGACCTATTGATAGACGATGTTGCCAAAACGAACAAAAATGTTGTCTAGCAAAATATTCAGTGCCTTAATCATGTCATCCCAAGTCTAGTAACAATGATTTTTGTAAGTGGTGTTAGAGAAGAATACTTGCTTTCTATTACACAAAATGAACTGTACACCAGAAAATTTAAAAGACAACGTTGTCTCTTCAGTGCAGATAAAATCTAAACGTCTAAAATCTAGACGAAACTGGTCTGTTTATTGATTCTAGTTTATCTAAAACTTCAGGGAAATTTGTTACACTCCAAAAGTAATTTACACCAGCGTTTTGATAAGTTTTTTCACACTATTTAATAACTAACTCTTTAATACAGGTGAATGCACTGGTTAAATGGATGGATAAGTTAGCGATAGAACAGTTACTCGATGCCGAAATAAAACGATGTTTGTAGGGATTTTTGTGAAGCTTGGGAACCCAGTACATAGTAGGCAGGTGGAACTTGGAGCATATCTGCATCTCAGTAGTGAAGCCTTGGGTTGAAACTTTAAATCATTGTAGGTGTATGTTTTCTCATCTCTTTTTAATACAAATACCTCTTTATAGAGCACAAATTTGAGTAAATAGACTTGATCACAATTACAAAGGATTCATGTAAAGACAACCAATCCCTTGAAACTAATTTATACTTTAAAAACAATATTCTTAAGACTGCCAAATGCAAACAGAAAAGTGATACTAGTTATTTTTTCAGCAAAGTTACTTATGCCATTGATGTTTTGACTTATATCCAGAGCAATATTGTATCCATAAGGCATATCAAATTTTAATTGTGCTTTATTTGAAAAAAAAATGTATACGGATTAGGTGTCGATGCTTGATTATGTAATTTTTAGTTGATCTTTTTGTATGTATTGTTAAATACCGGAGTAACTGTAAATTTCTTTTAAGATGGCCACTTCGACAACTTATGTCTCTTCAGTGCAGTTCAAATCAAGATAGGCAATAAATCGAAAGGTATGTGGACCTGATAGAGAAAAAAAAAACCAATAAGATCTTCATAAAAAAAGCCATAATCAGCTTAGGATAGAGTTTTTGTGCTACGTAGAAACACTTACGTTTTAACATTTTTTTTATGAAAGGATATGGAGTAAATGAACATGAGACCATAACACATATGTTAACTCCAACTGAAAAAAATTTAATGAGCTGTATGGCTATTTCGGAAATTTATTCCTAAATTAAGATATTAGTCGATTCCAAATAAAATCGGTTTTCGGGACCATCACCAAAGTATTGTATTTCCTCGGGCACTATCAATCCACCAACAGAGGCATCAGTATAGGGTTTTTAATTACAAAGAAAGAGTAGCACACAGATAAAAATATTCTTTAGAACTCCATTTTGTCCTTAAACATGTTAAAATTCATAGTATTAAAACAAATATTTTTAGAGCAAACATGAAGAAATGACCAAGTTACCTCTAAGAAGAGTCAGTACTGCAATAGCGGTGTTTGGCATTTTTTCCAGGATTATATTGCATTATGCTTAATTTGAAATATGCTGAAAACGTAAAGAGATATGGAGTGATTGCAAGATTATGTAACTTTTGACCGATCTTAAAGACCAAACCAACTAATCATTTCCACTGTTGATTTTTTCATGAAACTTAGCATAATCATTCTTCAAGGTATTTGGGACAATTTTCAAGAATAAAAAATATAGGTCACCGAACTCGTTTTGTTGCTATAGCGCCATGAAAAGTAGCTAAATTCGGCCGATGGAGAAATGAGGAGGTCAACTTCAAACCCTTGCCATTTCGGTAATAATTGTTGAGATTGCAAACGGATTTCTGTATTGTACTCCGGGAAGTCTATAGATTTCAATTCTATTAAGGAACAAACTTTTAAATGAACGATTGATGATTATTTAAACGCTTAATTACTTTCCCGCGCAAAATATTAGACATTTTTGTTATCTTTTATATTAAATTGTGAAAATTCTGCTGTTGATTTTTTCCTCATATTGTCAGAGCATGTATAGTTGTTTGTATTAATTAGAATAAAGCAATAAAAACAATAGGTCACCGAACTCATAAGAAAGATACAATGGAATATAACGACAAAAAATGGCTTTTTCGGCTACACGTTGCTTGATTTATTTCTTTCAATGAAGATGACGTCACAGTAATAGACGTCGAAAGTTAGAGTATCGATAATGAACACCGAAGCAATAATCTAAAAATGAATTATTTTTTGTACAGCAGTGTACTTTATGGACACTTTCTTATCAATAAGCGTGATTTGAGGATAACGAAAAGAAAAGGAGGTGTTGCATTATTTTTTTTACATTTAGCGTGATTTGAGGATAAAGAAAAAAAAGAATGTGTTACATTTTTTTACATTTAGCGTGATTTGAGGATAAAGAAAAGAAAAAGAAGGTGTTACATTATTTTTTTTTTTTGGTACATTTTTTTGTTTCAAATGTTTTCCTGTGTTGTGCTGGATATTCGTTTTGTAATCTTCATTGGAATACTAAAGATGAATCAACTATTTTATTCCACAGGAAATCGGGATTTGCCGCCCCTTTAGGGAATGGAGCAGTATATTTTCTTGATCATTCGGGACTTCAAAGTTATTATCTCGGGATTTTTCCTTTTGACTCATTTTTTTCTGTATGGTATAATGTACATTATTATTATTTATAAAGATGTCGCTCTAATAATGTCATGCCTTCAATATATTTCATGGGCTTCATTTTATCATTTTTGTGCTTTGATATAAATAAAACAAGAAAAGCAAGACCGAAACATGTATTCTTAGTTACTAACATTCTAAATTAATTTCAAAATTTTGAAGGGCTTTCGAGAAATCCAAAAATATTATGAAGTTTTTAAAAAGTTCTGAATCAATTTCCGTCAATCTGAAAACATGTGACAGCTAACATTCTGGTAATATTTGTAACGGGGCTGATTTCAACATATTTATTTGCTCAAAAATGCAAAAGGGATTACACATAAGTTATTCCAATTTATAAAAGCCTTATACCATATACAATATAATGGGGCTTTCGATATAAGCTCCATAAAAAAAAATGTCACAAGGACACACGGACCAATGGACGGATAAGGCGATACGAGTGTACATTAACTTCGTTTTTGGGATGTTTTAATATTTTATATTTTATTCAGAATTGCAGACAAAGAACCCATTTGAGTTATGACAATACAAACATATACATGTATTAAACAAAAACATAATGAAATAAACAAATATAAGGAAAATATAATTATATCAGCTCAGGGTTTCCTAAGTCCTAATGACTGTCTTATAAAAGAAAAGCGGGCATTAAGAATTGTAAGAGCCATATAAAAATCCCAGGCGCCTTCCGAAAATAAAATGGTTGTGCACGTGTCCCTATCATGGTCTTTGATATTATTATTGTACCATTGCATAAATTTTTACTTGACATTGCATATCTGCATACCGGAGTTTTGCATTTGCGTTTGCACCGATTTTTCCTTTCATTTGCGCCGATTTTTTCTTTTATTTTCGCCGAATTTTTCTTTCATTTGCGCTGATTTTTACTTGTTAATTTCGTGTCAAATATAGATACATTTTTTTGTATTTTTGTCATTTGTTCACACTAAAAAAATCGGCGCGAATGTCATACGCCCGTGCATACGGCACAATTGAAACCATACCAGTTTGTCAAGTCCGAAGTAAAGGCTATTGCGGTTTACATTTTATGTCTCTTGTTTGTTTGCTTGTTTGTTTGTTTTCTATTTTGGTTTGTATGGGTTTTCAGCAGTATTTCATCTATATCGTAGCAGTCAGTTTTAGTAGTGGAGGAAGCCGGAGTACTCGTTGAGAACTTCCGACCTTGGGCGATTTACATTTACATTTTTAAGTTATTTGGACCTTGCCGAACTATATGAAAAGTGGGTCGTTCTTGAGACAATTCTTGCAAATGGTGTAAGAGCCGAAAATTGGGTCCATGCAATTTTTCACCCCAACAGGGAATCGAAGCAGAGACCCTTCGTTCCGCGACCCAATGCTCGTTTATGAGATAAAGATGTCGCAGTTTTAAAAAGGACTCCATGACGAAAAATTTGTATATTTGGTGGATGGTCGGCGGCTCGCACAATAACACAGGAATATTGCCAATTCTTTTCATATGTTTACGAAAGTAAACGATGTTTAATATTTGTTATACGTGTTGTTTATTTGTTTGTCACAAACATTTAATGTTTTATGACAATACATTATCTTTTTGAATGTCCTTTATATACGGAAGCTAGATTGACCCTTTTTGAGAGCCTGGCTGATGAGAATAAAGACCTTGAAACACTACTCTTTGGAAATGATAATTATACATGTGAACAGAACTCGTTTATTTTCAAAAGGGTGCGATTATTTATAAAACAATCAAAACGTTTCTGATTGTCTTGGTCAGCCTTTAATCTCACTTCATTCCATTTTTTTTCTCATGGTCTTTTTACCTTATACTTTTATTTTTCTTGTGTGCATACACCTTCAGTTCAAACATCTCCTTTTTCTCTTTCTCTTTTTAGTTATGTTTTGCTGACGTCAAAAATAATTAATATAGGAAAGTTCTGTATTAAGTTGTGATAACTTGTGTCTAATCCTAATAAATATGTTTAATCTAATCTGACAATAAAGAATTATTTTTGTAATTCGATTACTTTTTTTTATTTCAAAATTATTCTAACTTTTCATCACCAACGTAGTAAGTGAATGTCACTCTTCTGATCTTCCCCACGGTGCGACGTCATAGACGTCTTACAGAACAATGAAAATGCGCTGCGTTGTGCGTATAAACAATAGTTGGTTTGGTCTTTAATATACTATTCATTTTAGCGAATAAACTGTTTAAGCTAATTGAGTATTGTATTGCAAAGAGAACAGAAGGAATGTACTTTTGTTTTGAATTTATTTCTTTAAATGCTAATGAACAATGGAAAATCGCCCTGATATATGTTTCTATGGAATCAAGTCTGTATGCTAATAAAACCATCATAATTAACGTTACCTTTTATTATGACAAACTAACGCCTACTTTGACTGTTATCAATTAGAATACGTCTCAGAAAATTTAACAGTGCAATAATTTGTTTTGTCTTAAACTATAAAGCTTCCTCCATATTTAATTCATTACAGTGGATACGTAATATTTCACAGTGATTTATACATCATAGTTTTTATATATAATTTATTCTTTAATGTTGGATTTAAATTGCCAAGTCAGCATTCACTACATATCAGAGGGCTCATTTAACTTCATAAACTGAACGAATAAAAGCAATTGTCTGGTTTGGGTACCCATAAACCGGTTTAACCCTACCGCTGGCTGTTGCCAGTGCCGGTACCAAGTCCGGCTATCCCGAGTTCCTATCGTTATCTATGTTTGTCTTTTGTCATTTTATTGTTTTTCTCGTGCAGTTCCCTGGTTGATTGTGGCATGTCATGTGATTGTAATGTTCGGCCATTGTAAGTGTTTCCTGTTATCTTCCTTTCATTAATTGTATTGTATACCCTTTTTTATTTCAATGTAACTTAATTATACCATAAGGTAACAGGAAAGAGAAAATTGTGTTTTGTGTCCCAAAATCTTTTTAAGGCTACCGCTGGCTTTTGCCACTGCCTACTGAGTTCAGCTCTCCTAAGATAATATCGCTGTTGATGTTTGTCTGTTGTCTCATTTGTTGCCTGTGATACCTTTAAGTGTTCTAAGTTGGAACTGAATTTTATTCTAATTGGCTGTGTAGCAATTCCGGAAATTTTTGTCTCATCAGTGCCAGGAGCTTGTGCAACCATTTAGAAAAAAAAATAGTAAAACCACACATACCTCTGAAGAAAAAAACAAAGCTTACCATGTAGGATAATTTCAAGGAAACAAAGCTTAACAAATAGGATTTATATAAATTTTTTGTACACTTTTATTTGCAATGAAGCCGTACACAAGATTATGAAAAAGTACATTTCTTATTAAACAGACTGCCTATTAGTCCTCGAGGTTATCATTAGCCTTTAACACTTCGGAATACGGGACCTCTGGATCCAAACACCGATATTTTTAAACGTTACAATATGTATCAGCTTAGAAATTTGATGGAACTTTTTTTTGTATTTCCCTCAAGCAAAGCTGTGTACTTAGCTGATTTTTTGTTACTTTCGGTACCTTTAGATTAGTTTTGCTGTTCTAACTTCTACAATTATATTGATTTCTGGCCTTTCAAATGATTTGAACTTATCTGAAACTGAAGAATTATAAGCTATCGAATTAAAATTTACAGCAATGTCGACATTTTGTTTCTTAATATTATCATATAAAGTTGGCAGTCAAACCTGCCTCAGCGACCATCTCTATTAAATAAAAACCTGTCTTATATGACTCTAATTTTAATATCCCTTCATAGTGCTTTCTTTGTAACTTGAACCTGTATTAAGAGACCTCCTGTCTTATGTGACCATATTTTGAGGTTCCCTTGGATGGTCACATAAGACAGGTTTGACTGTATTTTGTGTTCTTAGTGTGATCTTTGTATGAGGATGTCTGTCTTGAGTTGCATGTCCACAGGCAAGTCGGGCAGGGCCTAGTACATGACAATTTTGTTTTCGGAATTTTGGAATCACAAACACATATAATTTTCAAAGTGTGCTGTGGTTTTAATTTACGACAATAGAGTAATTTTTGTAGAAAGCACTTAAAAAATGTTGGTAATTCATTGATATGTACAAAATTTAGTTGCTTTGTTAAATAATTTAGATATCATACTTTGAGCCATCCAATGGAACAAACAATTTGATTGGAACAGATTTACCATGGACCAGCCATAATATAGGATCAGCCTGATTTCTTCAGCCCCTTAAGATCCCTTAACTATTCAAGTCTCTTCGGTGAAAGTGGATGAAAAACAGAAGTAAAAATAAATAAATCAAATAGACAAACTAATTAATGAATGCAAGTAAAAGTTAGGTGGCGACATAGAAAAAAAGCAGCGCATATTAAGCAAAAGAAAGACATTTGAATAAGGGAAATAATAATATTACTTCAAGGAAGTATGGCCATTAAGGCGTGAATTTTTTTCCTATATTGGGTCATTTTCAAAATATGCTCAAATATTGTCGAAAATCGTTTAAGAGGGTCTCTGGTGTGTGTACTTATTAGAAATAAAATTAAAATGTGCCACACTTGTACGTTTTCTGGCTTATTAGCAGTCGAACACGACTGTAAATAGCCTTTTGTGTCAATTTTAGCCATTTTACAGTGTTTGAGAAGTTGGTACTACTCAAAGGACACCGAGAACCAAACCAATTTTTTACTGCGAACGTATAAATATTTGCTCTTCTAAATGGCGATTAGTTTATTTTGGTTCTGGATGTCCTATACAACGAAATTTAACAAAAACTTTCTAAAATGGTCAAAATATGTCAAAATTGCACA
>MJUU01032931.1:184387-197939 GCA_002080025.1 Modiolus philippinarum | reverse complement strand
AAACCAATGTTTTACTGCGAACGTATAAATATTTGCCCTTCTAAATGGCGATTAGTTTATTTTGGCTCTGGATGTCCTATACAACGAAATTTAACAAAAACCTTCTAAAATGGTCAAAATATGTCAAAATTGCACACAAGTGGCAAGTTCAGTTGCTGAAACTTTTATCTAAATGTACAAAAATGCTTTGAATTGATTTTGTTCTGATAGTGTATATAACAGATCTTTTCTTAACGCAGTTTGCGAGAAGATTTAATGCATTCGCAAAATTAGTATGCTGAAGGAAATAAATTCACGGGTACATGGCCATACCTCTTTCAAAAAGAAATATCGACTTACAAAAATGAAAAAGAAAGGAAATGGGATAGATGTCGAGAAGACACCATCCCATCTTCAGGTTAAAATGACTCAAAACAAAGCATCTAGGGGTCACCGTATGGTCTTCAACATAGTGAGGAACCTCACACAATAAAGCAAGCCCTGAATGCCCCCCCCCCCCCAAGTAAAAAAGTGAATAAATGAATGGAAAGAAACCACATCTAATAACCCCAATATCAAGAAACTAAAATTTTATAAGAAGACAAGGACAAACAACTGACCAACATATTCCTGACTTGGGACAGGCGCAAAAAATGCGGTGGGGTTAAACTCGTTTTCCGGGGATCCAAACCCATTCCCCTATATGTGGTGAATGGCTAAAAATAAATACACGAAAGACTCACAGTAAAAATCAAACTAGAAAAAGTCAAGACGAGTACCTTTACAATGAAGTACATAAAACAAGAAGACAATACACATGGATACTGTCCTAACAAATGCTCGCAAGTACTGACAGCTAGCTAATGACACAATTTCCGTTGACTGTGATATCAAGGTACAGACAGGAAACACCTACAAAAACCAGCGGTAGGGTTAATCCGATTAATGGGTACCAAAACCTGCCCTTTCTCTGTCCCGTTTCCATATAGTATAATACACAAACGAATAAAACCCAATACAAGTAGACTACTAACCCAATGACTACAATCTTGTAAAAGAAAAAGAACAAAACGCAGTCAAGGAGTGCTCGTCTACATAAAGATTAAGGTAATGTTAAAATCTAAGTATAACACAAATAGATTACCTCTGACCGTAGACTGGACTTTTACTGAAAACATCATCATTACACTGTAGAGTAAAGGGAGTTGTAGATGTGTTGTCTTTTTTACGACATATAAGGTCTTCTTCTGTCAATTCTGTAAACTATAATTCAAAAACATATTATTTTAATGAATCTATTTGACCTGATTTATTGAAAAGTTAAGAGTTTAACGTCCAGTGAGCAATATTTAAGCTATATCAGGACAAAAACAAATTAATCAATCTAAAAAAATATATACAAGTTAAAGAAGAAATAAATAAAGGTGGAAGGGTCAACCGGGGCAAAGAGTTTTGATTGCCACCGGAAAAACCGGAATTGGGTAGGGCAGGAAATTTGTCTTTCTATACAAACCCCAGATACTCTGTTCTCCTTAGAAACATATAGAAGAGGTCTTTATACTGTATGGAGAGTGGAGTTTCTTCACACAGTTTGGCTTCAATGGTTCGTGTTCATGCTTTGCGTATTAAGACCCGGCTACCTAGCATAGACAGGGCATTCTTCTATCGAACACCTTCGACCGCACCAGCAGCTCTGTAGCCTGTGCACCTGAAAACCGATTCAGGTTCCGGGCTTATCTGACCTGTACCGGTACATCAAATGCATCATAATTGGGCCCAACAATTTTGGTCTGTGATCTGTACTCGTTTCGGTGTCCAAGTCGTGATTTATATGTGTCTTTGTCAAAATTTAAAAGATACAATTCATGGACTATCGGGAAAATCCGAGACAATTTGGTGTAGAAATCGAGTCCGATAATCGGTCATAAAATTAAAGAACCTTAGTGAGCAAGCTCACATACCCCACGCCCCCACATATCAGAAAATCCTGCATTATTGAACTCCAAAAGTACTCTATAAGCAATATTATACATAAAAATGACAAAGTTCATTAATGTATAATTTTGTCAAAAATGATCAAAAATCAAAATCCAAGTAGTGTGCACATCTTTTTCGTATGCACAACCAATCATACAAAATAAAAACTTCCCGTATTTAAGACTGTAGGAGGAGTTATCCGGACAAATATTGTACCCTATAAGCAATATTATGCATAAAAATGACAAATTTCATCAATGTGTATTTTTGACAAAAATAATCAAAAATCAAAATCCAAGTAGCATGCACATCTTTGATATATGAACAATCAGGTGCAAAAAAAGAAACGTTCTATCTTAAAACTGTAGGAGGAGTTATCCGGACAAATGATGTAGCCTACTTAAAAATGACAAAGTTCATCAATGTGTAATTTTGTCAAATATGATCAAAAATCAAAATCCAAGTAGCATGCACATCTTTGATATATGCACAATTATCCTGCAATATAAAAACTTCCTATCTTAGGAGTAATACGTACAAATGATGTAGCCTATAAGAAATTTTATGCTTAAAAATGACAAAGTTCATCAATGTGTATTTTTTTTACAAAAATCATCAAAAATCAAAATCCAAGTAACATGCACATCTTTCATGTATATGCACAATCCTGCAAAATAAAAACGCCTTATCTTCAAAACTGTTGGAGCAGTTATCCGGACAATAACAAAATTATTCAAATGAGTTCATCAATGTGTATTTTTGTCAAAAATGATCAAAATTTTTAAAAAGTAGCATGCACATCTTTGATATATGCACAATCAACCTGCAAATTAAGCTTCCTATCTTAAAAACTGTAGGAGTTATCCGGTCAAATGATGAACCCCCCTATTGATGACAGACAGACGGACGGACGGACGGACCAGTAAAAACTATATAACAAAATAAAAATGGTATAATTGGCCACGATTAATAGGTAAAAAACACAAAAATATACAAATTAAAAACACATAAAAATGACAAGCATGCAAATTAAGAAGGGAAGACTGCCCAACGTTTCGGTCGTAGTGTAGGGTTTGATAATTTTTCTAATTCTGATACTGACTTAGT
The DNA here is from genome assembly GCA_002080025.1 of Modiolus philippinarum. Classification (NCBI taxonomy): domain Eukaryota; kingdom Metazoa; phylum Mollusca; class Bivalvia; order Mytilida; family Modiolidae; genus Modiolus; species Modiolus philippinarum. The sequence goes on along the minus strand of MJUU01032931.1, from coordinate 194,876 downwards.
CACTATTTGCTCTTGGAAGAACAAGGCGATACACCACATGCGAGTCAATTGCCCTTACGATTTCTTTTGATATTAAAAATGCCACGCACTTATTTTCAAATAGCAAAATCTACCTTTTAAGTTTATTTTTGAACAAAATTAATATGCGAATTATTTTTCCAAAAAATGTATAGTTTACCGATTTTAAAGCACACCTCATCATTTTTGTTGTTGAATTCCACGCAATGTCAGTTGCGGTTCCGATATGCAGGAGTATTTATTAAGGAGATGAACGACCAAGTAGAAACTCATGAAATCAAATATGCATTGAATTTGGTTTTAGAGGGCGTTAAATTTCCGCAAAAGATTTCAAGCAATTTTTATTTTTCGACTTTTACACTAACTTCGTGGATGAAATATAAACTCATTAAGCTAGATTTGAAAATCACTATCGAGAGTAAATTTCTCTTTAAAATATTCGATAAAGTTCGCGTGTTTACTATCTTGAGTGAAGAAATGTTTTAAATCACTATACTCGTTATATTTTTACTGTCCTGAAATGTTTACTTCTATTATTAATTTGAGGGCAGTACAATTCTCCCTTAACAGACTTGCTTCTTACATTTCTACAGTAAAACATAGTCCTCCTCGATTGTGGTTCTACATGAAAACATAACTGTTGGTGTTCATCAACATTACTGTCAATCTGTCAAAAATGAGGAAATAGCTCGAGGTAAAACCTAAATACATGCCAAGTTGTTGTTCTAATTAATTAATTACCTTTTTGCCGTGAAGTTCGGGTGGTGACTTGCACATTATATCATCTGTAGTGTCTAAGCGCACATTCTTACTGGGATTAGATACCCATTTTAATTTACAGTCACATGTCCATGGATTGTTTGTTAGTGATAGTATTGATGATCGTCCCATTAGATTTGCAATATTAGAGCTGAGTGACTGAAGTCTGTTATTTGACAACAGTAAATCCTTTAGTCGTAAGTAAGCTGTGGATGGGATATCAACCCAGAATAAATGATTCTTACTCAAATCCATCACTGCTAAATTTGCCATGTTCGTCACAATGGAAAAATTAAAACTGACCAGTCGATTTTCTTTCAAATCCATAGAATTTAAATTAGGTAACGCCCTGAATGCAAGTTTATGTATCGAATTAAGTTTGTTACCAGACATTATAAGGTCTTCCAATTTATCTAGCCCCACAAACATGTCGTCGGTAATTGATCTTATCTTATTTCTAGACAAATCAATCGAATACAGCTTTTTGAGGTTTGTAAAAACACCATTATCCAGATTCTTTATTTTGTTGTTGTTCATAGCCAGAGTTTCTAGGTAGGCCATATTAGCCATTGCTTGACTATGGAGTTTACGGATTTTATTGTTTCCAAGTTTCAATGTTTTTAAGCGTGGAATACCTTTGAATGTTTTGGCATCGATTTTTCGCAAATTGTTCTGTTCTAAATTTAGATTCACTAATTTCGATAATCGGTCAAGGTTAGATGTCATAAAAGCCCCGTCATCAATAGTCCCAATAAAATTATTATCCAGATGACACTCTTCTAAATTTTCAACTCCAAATATAATTCCTTTTTTAAGATTTCGCATTTTGTTATGAGATAAATCCAGTTTTACAAGTTGTCGTAATACTTTAAACAATCCGATATCAATACTACTTATATCATTTCTAGATAAATCTAATATTTTTAAATATTTAATAAAATCGAAAGTTCCATTTCGAATTTTCGTGATTTTATTGTTTGACAGAAACAACTCGGACAATGAGTCTAATTCAGAGAAGTGAAATGAGTAAATTGTTGTTAAATCGTTTGTTGACAAATCAATACTCTTTAAGTCTCTTAAGTTGCTTAGAGCACCTAACTTGATTTCCTCAATGTGATTTGCGGAGAGAAGTAACTCCTCAAGATTAAATAAATTAACAAATGATTCTTTCGGTACACTTCGGATAGCGTTTCCTCTAAGTGACAAAGTTCGGAGAGAATACAAGTTCTGAAACCATCGTGGTCGAATTGTCCAAATCCTGTTTCCATTCAACAGTAGTTCTTGGAGGTCGACATTGTAATCAAACATTTCATCATAGAAATCCGAGATATTATTCCTTGATAAATCGAGCACCTGTAGGTGTGTCAGGGGTTTCAGTAAATCTCGAGGCATTCTTCTCAATTTGTTACCATTTAAGTATAAAGTTTTTAATTCAGTTAGATATGTAAACACAGTATATGGGAGGAATTTAATCATATTATCAGACAACCTAAGTTCTTGTAGATGTCCTAACCCGTTAAATGCTGCTGCTGACAAATGTCTCATATTATTGTTTTGGAGAGACAACAATTTCAAACTTCTGAGGTAGTGGAAAACTGAGGGATACATTATTGCTATATTGTTTCCAGACATTATAATCTCCCGGATTGATATACTGTTCCGGAAAGCATTTCGGTTTATATACTGTATCTGAGTGTCTGATATGAGTTGTCTGCCGGTGTGTCTGGAACCACGTGACCTCATACTACTACTGTCCCCGTATACTGTAAGCTTGGTTACATCTGAAATTAAACAGAAATGAATCTTGAATTTGAATAAAAATTAAATCCTATCTTTAACCGAGTCACTAAACTAAAATTCCTCCGAGAACAAAATAAACCCAACTCAAAGACTATGACTGCAATTTATTCTAACTCTCAACATTATATCGTAATGGAAATTCTTTTTTTAATATAGATTTTTCTTCCAAATGCAATGCCTACTGTCGATATTAAATTCCAGTAAAAGTTAAATAGAAACAAGTAGTTATTTCAGCATTATATGTATGTGCATTTAAATTAAAATCAGACTGCTTATTATGAATGTTTACCGCTATTTGACAGTATAAAATATATTGATACAGTTAGGTGTACTTTATTTCTTTTTTCTGTCCCCGAAACTGAAAAAAATGTACTTTAAACTCATCAATTGAAAATACAGAATCTTAATTAAATTCACTATAACGTCAATACAGATATCAATAACATCAGACATATATATAGCAGTATGCTTTGAGCAAGAAGTGTATTTGATGCTTGAAATAACATGAAGACCAAAACACGAGAAATATACATCTCAATAAAACAAAATTTCCTAGGCAGAGATATGTAAGGGTCACTTCATATAATCAGGATCATTTATCATATTTTATCAAAGCTACTTTCATTTTTTACTCATCAATAGGATCTATATTATCTGGGGATTTGATAAGCAAAACCATATCATATTCCTGCTGTTAATGTTATTACAAACATTGGCTGTGTTGTCATTCAGCTTTCAGTTTGTGAATGGATATCTTATCGAGTCATTCAGTTTTTTGCTTCATCTAGATAATAGTAGTAAACGGTACAAAACTTGATAATGGGAAAATGGATATTGCAAATTTTGAAAACGATTTTTCAAGTTTAATATTTTACCAATACTCACTAGCAAGAAGTTGAACAATACGAAGTTTCATTTTACCTTTGCGTGGAAACCTTTTTCTGTATATTTTGTTACAATAAATATTGAATATTCATGTTTTTTCACGTCGACATTGTACCCCTTTCATAATTTGTTTTAAAAGTTAGTGTCATGCCCTCATTGTTGGTGTCCCAGTTCTAAACATATGTAAGTATATTTGATACTTTTTTCATCATTCAATAGATAAGACAACGGCAGTAGAATACAGAAGGAACATGGGAAGTGATGATTACAAAAATTTAAGTCCAAAGACATGGCAAAAACGGCAACAGAGAAAAACAAACACAAAAATGGACGTGAGACAGCTACAATGCACAGAAATAAAAAGGACGACATTAAGAACTAAGGCACTCATAGTGTGAACTCCCATGAAAACCGGGAGTGACATTAGGTGCTCCGGAAGGGTAAGCATAGATCTGAGTTATCACTAGATTGACACACACTGAATTTGACATTACACCGGACATTTTATTTACAGAGTGACGGATGTCACACATGGAGCACACCATGCTTACCTTTCCGGAGAACCTGACGATACTCCCGTTTTTTACGATTTCAAGCTTTATTTTCTGTAGCGTTTATATATCTTCTGTTTATTTATGTTGTCTCTCTTTGTATGATCCCAATATTGTCATGTAGATTTTCTGGATTTATGATTTTTTGGTTATTTCAATTGGAAAATTTATTTATTTAAATCATTATATTTATACACAATTCTACATGTATATCCGATGATATAGTAAAGAAACGATACAGCTTTCTAAAAAGCTACTGAGCGTACTTGTTATAACACCTCAAGAGATACTATTGTATACTTATAAATAAGATTAGTGAGAAAAATACATGATCAAAGAGTGTTAATACTGGTAAAACATTCAATTTGGGAAGATAAGCTAATGAACATCTGTTCACCATTATATCCCTGATTTAATGAAGAAGCATATCGTCCTTCTGTACATCAATAGAATGCTTCACTAATGTATTGTTGAATGTCTTACAGTGTAACACCACAAATTCGGGAACCAGTTGGGCGCAATTACTGTGTTCGCAAGCGAAACACAAAAGTCTCCCAAACGAACTCCCGTATCGGGTTTCAAGGCATTACGAGACTCCTTCAAGAGAAAAATTTGTGCAGGGATTCCCCTTATAAATTAGTTTACACATATTGCTGAAATCAAATTATTACATTACATTACATTACTATTTTCCCCAAATTTCCATTTTTTGTATGGTTTCCATAGCAACGGTAGTTATTTTGAAATTTCCAATGCTGTGGAACCCTTCCTTACATGGCCCTCATCTTTTCCATGAAGTTTCATGGAGATTGTGTTTCAAGTTTTTTAGAAACAGTGAAGAATATGATGAAAATCATTTAAAAATCATTTAAAATTTCATTTTCCCATAGGGTTACTATAGGACGACCCAACCGCTTTTTGATACCCCCAAAAGTACCTTTAAAGGACTCCCCTTTGAAAAATTTTAAATGATTGCACATCTAGATACATAGGGCTAATATGCAACCTCTAGGTCCAATGGTCTCTGAAATCTGCTTCGGACAACTTTATCCGGACGAGAATAAAGAAAGATGGAAGAATGAAAATTTATAACTGTATCAGGATGCTGATACAAAAGTCTCCGAAACGAACTCCCAAATCAGAAATTTTGGTTAAAAATCACTTCCACTAATCGTAAGCAACCTGTCTGTTGAGTTTCATTCAATTCTGGGCACTTTCAATTTTCCCGCCTTTTTTTCTGTTTCCATGGTATTTGATGCCATTTTGAAGTCTTGGAGATCAGAAACCAATTCCTCATGTCTTTTAACCTTCCTGTAAATTTTCATCCAATTCCAAGCACATTGATTTTCCCGCCTTTTTTGCCCTTTCCATGGCAACGGGTGCCATTTTGAAGTCTTGGACACCGGAAACCTATTCCTCATGTCATAAGCAACCTTCCTGTAAATTTTTATCCAATTCCGAGCACTTTGATTTTCCCGCTCTTTTTGCTGTTTCCATGGCAACCGGTGCCATTTTGAAGTCTTGGAAACCGGAAACCTATTCCTCATGTCCTAAGCAACCTTCCTGTAAATTTTGATCCAATTCCGAGCACTTTGATTTTCCCGCCTTTTTTCCCGATTCCATGGCAACCGGTGCCATTTTGAAAATTCCAGGACCTGTTTGCACTTTTTGGTATAGGGTTCCACCTTGCTATGAGGTTTGGTCAAGATTGGACCAGTAATCTCTGTGAAAATGGTGGGACAATTTTTTGGCGGAAAGAGAAAAAGAAGATCAAGAGTAACTAGGGTTCCTGTGTTTGGAAACAAACACAAAAGTCTCCCAACCCTCCCATGGACACAGGGGATGTTTTTTTTTAATTCGGCACAATCTAGAAAAGCCATCTGTAAAATTTCATCCAATTTGGAGCACTTTTAATTTTCCCACCTTTTTCCCGTTTCCATGGCATAAGCGGCCATTTTGATTTTTTTTTTTTTTATGCCTGAAAATGTTTTTTGCGATTTGTATACATGCTTCTTGTGAAGTTTCGTTCAATTTGGAGCGCTTTTAATTTCCCGCCTTTTTACCGTTTCCATAGCAATGCAGCCATTTTTAAAATTTCAAGACCCAAGTGCACCCCGCGGGATGGGTATCCATCATCCTATGAAGTTTCATAAAGATAGGTCCAATATTCTTCGAGAAAACTTCCGGACAAGTTCAGTGGCGAAGTAGAGAGAAATAAAAACACCTGAGTAGAAACAATATGTTTGGTACTCTTAAAACAGAATAATAAGAATTGAGTAAAAACAATAAGTCTCCCCAAACTTCGTTTGGAAGACTTAATAATAACAAGTGATGACTGTGTTCGCAAGCGAAACACAAAAATCTCCCAAACAAACTCCAATACCGGATTTCAAGCTATTACGAGACTCCCTCTGGAAAAAAATTGGGCATGGGTTCCCCTTATAAATTAGGTTATACATATTGCTGAAATCAAATTATTACATGCAGAAGAAAGTACATTTCTCAAAATTGTAGGTTTCTGGCTTTGTTTCCATGGCAACTCAATGCACACTTATCCCTTGCCTTGTTTCAAAATAAAATTTAGGTAGAGGTACCCCTTAAATAAATAAGTAATACATATAGCTGTAATAAAAACACAACAATTAACAATTATCAACAGTAATAACGATTTTCAACGTTTTCAGTATAGTTTCAATGGCAACCATAGTTATTTTGAATTTCCCCATCCATTGCAATCAATTTAAAACCCCCTTCCATAAAAAAAATTGGGCAGGGGTTCCCCTTATAACCTATGTTATACATATTTCCCAAAATTTCATTTCTTTTAACAGAAACTTAAATTTAAAAAAAATAAAGTTCTGGTTTTGTTTCCATGGCAACCAAATGATTTTTTGTCATTACACCCAATTTCAGACCCTTTCCCCAAAAAATGGGTAGGGGTTCCCCTTATTACCTATGTAATACATATCTCAAAATTCCTTCTTTTTTATCAGAAAACCTGATTTTCCCCAAAAAAGGTTTCTGGTGTTGTTTCCATGGCAACAAAATACTCTTTTGACCATTACAACCAATTGCAGACCTCTTTCCAAAGAAAATTTGGGCAGGGGGTCCCCTTATGTTATACATAATTCTCAGAATTCTTTCTTTTTTATCAGAAAACCAGATTTTTCCCCCAAAAAATCAGATTCTGGTTTTGTTTCCATGGCAACAAATGCTTTTTTGACCATTACACTCAATTTCAGACATCCTTCCAAAAAAAAAAAGATTGGGCAGGGGTTCCCCCTATACATAATTCTCAGAATTCCTTCTTTTTTATCAGAAAACCAGATTTTTCCAAAAAAATAATAAGATTCTGGTTTTGTTTCCATGGCAACAAATGCTTTTCTAACCATTACACTCAGTTTCAGACATCCTTTCAAAAAACTTGACAAGGATTCCCCTTATGACATATATAATATGTATTGATGTAATCAAAATATAATCATTAGCATAAACTACTTTTTTCTCAAAATTTTCATTTTTTGGTTTGGTTTCCATGACAAGTGAAGTTATTTTTTTACCAGGGCAACCAAATGCTCTTTTGTCCATTACACCAAATTTCAGACCTCCTTCCAAAAAAAAATTGGGCAGGGGTTCCCCTTATAAGCTATGTAATATATATTTCTCAAAATTCCTTCTTTTTTATCAGGAAACCAGATTTTTCCCCCCAAAAAAATAAGATTCTGGTTTTGTTTCAATGGCAACCAAATGCTTTTTTGACCATAACACTCAATTTCAGACCTTTTTTTCAAAAAAATTTGAGAAGGGTTGCCCTTTTAACATATTTAATATGTATTGCTGTAATCAAAATATAATCATTTGCATAAACTACTTTTTTCTCCAAATTTCCATTTTTTGGTTTGGTTTCCATGACAACTGGAGTTATTTTGAAATTTCCAATGCTGTAGAACCCTTTCTTACATTAAAAACACCTTTCCTATGAAGTTTCATGGAGCTAGAATTAAAAGTTTCTGAGATACTGTGAGAAATATGTTGAAAAATATCCAAAATTTTATTTTCCCATAGGGTAAACATTGGCGACCCCACCCTTTTTGAACCCCCTATATGTACCCTTAATGAACCCCATTTGGAAAATTTTTTGTGTCTTGCAGAACTAGATATATGGGGCTAACTTCCCACTAAGTTTCAAAGTTCTAGGTCTGATCGTCTTTGAGATCCGCTTCGGACAACTTCATCCGGACGAGAAGAAAGAAAAAAAAAGAAGAAACGCAACAAAAACAATAAGTCTCCCAACTTCGTTTGAGAGACTAAATAAGAAACGCAACAAAAACAATAAGTCTCCCAACTTTGTTTGGGAGACTTAATTATATGAATTTTGCAATTATTGAAGCGACAATGTTATGCAGATTCAAAGTGTTGGCAGATAAATATTGATTAGTTTGATAGGTTATATTGTTATTATTCTTTTTGAGCCCAAATGTATGATTTTTGTCAACGAAATAAAAAATTATATAGGTTATAAATATAGGTTTAAAATTCAAACAATCTTAAAGTTGAGACACGTGTCACTTTATATGAACTTTTAGTTTTTAAAAATCGAAACGTGTAATTCAACATGGAGCAGATTGCCATCGGTAGGTAGTAATACAACTAACCAACTAAACAATTCCTTTTCAGTCTTCATGCCTTATGGGCAGAAATGTTAAAGTTTTTTATTTGACCTAATCGAGGATAAAACCAACGGCCACCCACACTCTGGCCAGAAGAGGTTCACTTGATAGCAATTAAGGGGAGTTAAAATGCATTGCTATATCTGCATGTCTACAATACTTACATGTAAGTATTTAATTTTTTTTTGCCATTGCAAAGTAAATGCATTAATAAACTTATCTTAATTATGTGTCTACAAAGTAGTGTCTGTTATTAACTAACGAATGGAGATCCTTACACGAACGTTAATTAATTAGACATGTATTTCACCATTAACTGCATCTGCAGTGCATTTTTCAAATTAATCTGATAAATAGGATGCATTGATTTCAAAACTGGAGCAATATTGTAATTAAGCGTTTTAAATCAACTAATTTCTAATTGCCTTGTCTGCTCTATCACAGAAACAAAACCAAAAAAAAAAATGTCGGACAATTTTATTGAACAAAAACTTTCTGACTTAAATATAAACTAATAATTTGTAATATTTTATTGCCAAAACAACCAAAAATATAGAATTTACATCTTCCTTTTCCTTCTTTTTATTGTCTACGATCCTTCAATAGTAATTGTTGTCTAGTTGGAATCGGGGACGGGAGGTTTGGTGCACCATAAAACCGCTTTAACCAACCCTTTCTTTTGCAATGCCTATACTTAGTCAGGACTAGAGCGAGTTACAATTTTTCGTTGGTTTACCCACTTTGTCTTTTTGTCCTCTTTACAATTCTGTTCGGTAATTTTGTTACTACCTTTATTTTCGAAGTATAAAGTCGTGCACAACGTGTGCTTGATATACAAATTAAGGAAAACGTCGGCACACTTAAATTGGACCCTTTTTTTTCATTTCCTTTCGATTGGTTATTTCATAACTTGCTTTTTATTTTGTTTACTTGTCTGTATTGCGTTTTAACGTGTGACCGGCTATTTTAATTATTTTATTATTGTCCTTAGCTCATTAGAGACAAGTTTTTACATACAATACATATTCTTGTTTGCTTTTTTGTCCCCCGCCGCAACGCGACGGAGGGACTTAGTAATGGTCTGCGTCCGTGCGTCCGTGTGTCACATTTTTGGGCGCAACTACTCTTACACCAATGGACAGATTTTGCTGAAACTTTGTGTGATTGTTTGTCACCAACTGTAGTTGGTCATATCATGCCGCCATTTTGATTTGACAAATTTTACAGTTATGGGACTTTATAGACTTGATGCATACTACAAGATAGAAACACTTTGTGGAAGCAAAATCCAAGGAAGGGATTTTGATGAAATTTTGCTTGGTTGTTAGCCACCTTATGTAGTTGATCATATTATGCCGCCATTTTGATTCGAACAAGTTTACTGAGTTATTGGAATTTATCGACTTAATGCATACTACAACATAGGAAAACTTTAGGTCCATTTTGTGGACGCAACTCCTCAGAAACCAATGAACGGATTTTGCTGAAATTATGTATGATCGTTTGTCAGCATATATACTTGATCATATTATGCCGTCATTTTGATTCGACAATTTTTGGGGGGTTATGGGACTTTATCGACTTTATGTATACTGCAAGACAGGTCCACTTTGTGGACGCAATACAATAGTACCTCTAAATGTCCATTTACCTTATAACACATTGCACTCCCACTTTACTGCAGCTAAGCGTAGCAATCTCGTTTACTTTCTTGTAGTCCTTGGTTCTTTTAAAACTTGTTTTTGCGCTCTCTTTATGTATTTTACTTTTATATTGTCATATTTCAAACGTTACCACCCCCTTTTT
>MJUU01032931.1:116637-173967 GCA_002080025.1 Modiolus philippinarum | reverse complement strand
TCCAACATAATGATTTTTAACAAAGCAGGAAAAATTCTTAAAGGATATACATTTCTTTACGAAAATACAGTTGTTAAACAGTGTAATGAATATAAATACTTAGGTCTTATTTTTAAACCATCTGGCAGCTTCTCTTATGCAATAAATCAACTATCAAAAAAAGCTAGTAAAGCTTTGTTTTGTATAAGAAAAACTCTATACTCAGAGAGACTTAATGTCAAACTACATTTAAAGCTATTTGATTCTTGTATCAAACCAATTCTTTTATACTGCTCAGAAATTTGGTGTTTGGATATTTTGATAAGACATAATCAAACATTAGAATCAAGAAATAAACATTTTATTCCTAATCAATTACAAACAAAAAATGCGAAATATATTTTAGGTGTTTCAAAGAAAGCAACAAATTTAGCAGCTTTGTCCGAACTTGGGTTATATCCACTATCAATATCGTCAATTGCTGCAGCCATTGGTTTTTGGGACCATTTGATAAAATTAAAAGATAACTGTCTTGCAAAAAATGCATACCTTGAAAATCTACATATAAAAGACAGCTTTTGTAAAAAGTTTGAGGCCTTTTTATCAAAAATAAATTTTGATCATGTTTGGGAAAACCAATGTACATTGTCAAAGAACAGATTGACTTATGCAGTCAATAGGAAACTAAGAGAAAACTATATTCATTTTTGGAAAAAATGCATATCAGATGCTGCTGAAGATAATAACCATTCTAAAGGCAATACTAGTAAATTAAGAACATATAAAGAATTTAAAAATACATATAAAATAGAAAATTTTCTACTTTGTGATATTGATAGATCCCAAGTATCTGTTTTCACCAAGATAAGAATATCCAATAGTTATCTTCATATTGAAAGGGGCCGATATCTAAATCTACCCCTGATTCAACGAATTTGCCCCTTATGTAAAGATGGGGTAGAAGATGAGTTTCATTTTACCATTAAATGTCCATCTTTATCAAAATCAAGGGAAGAACTATTTAAAAAATTAACTGATGTCATTCCTGCTTTTGCCAGTATGGATCCATATGAAAAATTTAATTTTATTTTTACAGTATCCGATCTAGATTTGTGTAAAATATGTATAACTGGTGTTTATAACATGTATAAATTGAACATGGAGCTGAAGGGCTATAATATTTGATGGATATAGTTAAGCAGTATATATTTTTTTTATTATATTGTACATATAGAATTATTATTGATATAGTTATTGTTTATATTGAACATCTCCTCTGCAGTTTAGGACAATGTTGTAGAATATACTAGTATGTGTTCTTATGATTGTTTTATGTTTATGTGTTTATTTTTGTTCCTTTGTGTTGTCATGTCATCTGTACCTGGTTATAATCCTTGTAATTTGGATTCATGCCAATAAAGTATTTGATTTGATTTGATTTGTTTTTGTTTATAGTACCCACTAAAAAGTTTTTTTTTCAACTTCAAAGTGAACAGGCAAGATTTACACTTTTTTACATCTCGTAAAACGATCTAATATAAAACAATGTGAATAATTATAAAGACCACCTTTCAGATTTATGCCAGAGTTATGTAATTACTAGAAACTTGTGAAAAAATCCTTCCTGTGCATGTGTTCAATGTTAAGGAACTATCCTTGCAAATAATTCACATACTTATCGGAATTTATATTTATGTACATTTCGTGGCTTAATCTGATATATTAATTGTATTTATACAAACAATACAATATAATTAATTACTTTAACACTTAATGTAATGGAGATCACCGTAGTACATGTAAGTAACGGATTATTCAGATTATCTAGTTTAAAAGACTCGTGTTTTAAGTGCAGTTTGCATTAAAGCAAATTGAAAAAGTCAAAATTTGTTTACGTTTTGAAAATTTTAGGCAATAAAGTGTAAGTGGGTCATCTCCCGGCCGGTTTTCATGGGAGTTCACACTATGAGTGCCTTAGTTTTTAATGTCTTTTTATTTCCGTGCTTGTAGCTGTCTCACGTCCTTGTTTGGCTTTGTTTTTCTCTGTTGCCGTTTTTGCCATGTCTTCGGATTTCGATTTTTGTAATATTCGCTTCCATTGTTCCTTCGGTATTCTACTGCCGTTGTCTCAATTATCCGGAAAAGTTTAGCTGCCATGTCCGTCATATTCCTCAAAGTACTACCTGTATTGTAAAAGTTTATGTTGAAATAAGTAGAAATTGACGTAAGAATCAATACGGGACTTCTGAGTCGTGTTCAAACCGGATTAAAGTTCTGATATTATACGAAGAAAAATCAAAACGTCCATACATTGAGAGGGAATCACTCATTAATGAACACTGTTGAGCTAAGGATGGTTTATATTGAATATGTTGAAGCGCTTCGGGCGGTATATAGTGATCATATTTTTCGTTCGTTCGTTATTCCGTCCGCCCTAGGGTGCACACTTTGTGGCGACAGCTCCTTCTAGACCACTTTTATGAAATTCAATGAAATTTTCACAGATTGTTCAGTACACATTGTCATTGTGCACCATCTATTTAAAATTTTGATTTAATCCTTTTGTGGGGGAGCGGGGGGTATATATTTTTAAGTCTTCTTTTAACATTATTACTGAACAATGAAGAATGCAACCAATGAGCGTTATAAGTTTCTGTTTAGGTCTATCTAGGTTGAGTTTTTTACTGGATTTTTTTTTTCTTTTCTTTTAAGTTTTTTGTGTCCTGAAGTTTTGTTCAATATTGTGGTTATTTTTATACACGTGCAATGTATGGATAAACTGCATTAAAATCAAGTTTTTAATGGATTTGAATGATATTAATGATTTTTCAAACCAATATATCTCAGATTTGGTAATTCATAATAATTTGACACCGAACAGACTATAAGATAATCCTAAATGCCACGTTTTTCTGTACCAAACTCCCACGGAATGTTTTATTTTGAAACTTCAGGCAATGGTTCTGTTTCTTTTCTATAGTACAGTATTACTGGATTACATATATAGTGCTGATCGTGTCATTTTCAGTTAGACCTGCACACCTATGCAATTCGGAATGTCTTATCTTTAAACTACAACATATGGTTAATTACTTGTAAAGCATCAGTAAATTGTAAAACTGTAATAATAAACAGGTTAATAGATGCATATGTTTTGATCAAAGTGGTTGGTACTTTTGCTCTGTCTTATATCAGTGAAAAGTAAAATCCGGTAAAAATAGGGCATCTATACATAAATTGCAAATGCAGTTGCAGACATTTGTGTGTCTTTTAAGCGCTGGACTTGTTTTGATAATGCAACAAATTTATAATTGATGAAGGCTCAACTAAGGTGTGTTCCTATACAATGGGAAGTAATTATTCCCAAGAAAGATGCGGAGGGTTGTCTTGTCCATCCGTCTGTCATCAGTATGTGCCCGTATAATTCCTCCTTCATTTTTAAGAACTGGAGTTTTTATTTCGAGGTTGATTGTGCATGTGTAAAAAGATTTTGATTTTTTATTTAAATATACACATTGTTTACCATTGTCATATTTATTAACTAAAAGATATTGCTTAAATAGGTATATCATTTGTCCATGCAACCCCCTACTAAAGTTTCTGATTGGAAGCTTGATTGTGCGTATCTAAAAAACTAAATACAGAAGTTACTGTGAACTTGATTTCTTAAAATTAAGTTACTGTAAATTTAAATTGACTAGTACAGCTAATGTTTGTTTAGTGCAGATCAAATCAAGGCATCCTCCGAAAGAAAAGTATGATGAAAATTGAAAGTCATGATGATTACTACATGAGGGAGATACTCCTTCGTCTTCAACAAAATTCCAAAATTGAGATATTGTAAATAAAAGATGTGCAAGATACTTGGAATTCGATATTTTTTTTCTTATAAAAATGCATAGTCATTTTGCTTATGGGAGACATCTTTTGTCCAGCTTTTCCTCATCTTATTATTGAAACTCCTCTGAAACCATTAAACAGATTGCTTTCATATTTGATGGGAGGTCATTACACTTAAAAGTTTTGCAATTATTAAGGTGTTTTTGTATTGAGAGTCGACTTGGTTTATTTCAAGGTTCAACAATGGATTTATGGTATGGAGTATTACTAGAACGCCATTATTCATGGTGGGAGATGATGCGGGGCAGGGGGAGGTGAGATAGATAACGCAACTAGCACAACAAATTTCTGTCCGTATGTTCAGGAGTTTTTCATTCAGAAAGGATGTCATATTTTCAAAAATGACATTTCTATGATTCCAGGGTTTATAGATTTTCAAATGTCTTGTTTTGATCTGCACTCAAGAGTCAGAATGGCCTTCTACAGGAACTAGATTCACTAGAATTCGTTATTTACTTTAGTACATTATTTTGTTTTGTAGTTATTTTAGAGACTCTAGAAGATGTTTTTGAAATGTGTTTTCATCTTCTAGCATAAATTCACGGAAATGTTTGGATTTGAAAAAATATGAGTCAAAATCAGAACTGCCGGATGCAAAATGATTATTTTTCTAATACTTACATGGGTTGATAATAGTTTCAGAATACGACGATTGTATATTTACATATGTACGAAAAGTTATAACAATGACTTTTCAGAAGCGTGTCTTCTTTGATAATAGCCAAAATATTTGTAGTAACGACTTTGTTTCAAAAAGGTAACAAAGCTTGAGCAAAATGTCAAACTAAATGTATTTTTTCGGTTACGATAGAAGAAAAACCTGTTTATCATAGTAAAAATGATTTTTTTAATTGTAATCCAGAAATCATACAACATTTCTTTATATTGTTATGGAGGACCTCAGAAATCATACAAGATTTCTTTTTATTGTTATGGAGGACCTCAGAAATCATACAAGATTTCTTTTTATTGTTATCGAGGACCATGAAATCATATGAAAAACCTCGAATAACACATTATACCGAATAACAGGTGACAAATTAAATACTCTTTGTAGTTATTCGTCAAACATGATTAAAATACAGTAAGCGTGCTTAGATGAATATTAAATACTTCATTTCTACAATTTCAAAGGGATATTAACACTAGTTCTCAATTTTGTTACATAGATGAAACTGTTTTATCCGAGGTTATATTATTGTATACAAATACATTACAAAGGGGTTATTCAACTTTATATGCCTAAAGAGTGTTACCTTCAAACTCTCTGGTCCACTATAAGGATGATTATAATAAGATTATCTTGTTTAATTGGTACTTAGAGAAATTGAAACGTGTCATTGGTAAGACCTAGAGATTCTTTTAGGTACTCTTGCTGCGTACAAAGCATTAAAAGTTAACTACAATTTTTATATCTTAACTACATATACTTTATACACAATTGTCCAAAACCTATATTTAATACATTTTTAAAAATGCCATTATAGGTAAATTAAATAACAATTTATACATAGGTCTTGTTCGTTGTTTGTTTTTTTATCAGCTTTAATACAGATCTTTAAAATTTCCATTTGACCTGCACTGAAGAGACACACAATTCGTCGAAATTACCGTCTGTAGATACAAAATTTTCTGTAACGTCGATATTAATTTAGTTGTTTGAATAGTGGGTATAAATAAAATAAAGGGGATG
Source organism: Modiolus philippinarum (assembly GCA_002080025.1). Classification (NCBI taxonomy): domain Eukaryota; kingdom Metazoa; phylum Mollusca; class Bivalvia; order Mytilida; family Modiolidae; genus Modiolus; species Modiolus philippinarum. The sequence goes on along the minus strand of MJUU01032931.1, from coordinate 168,395 downwards.
GATGTGGCGTTGTTCGACATACAGCAAGTGAATTCCGCTTAAACCGGTGCTAGGGGCCGTCTTGAACTTACTGTGAGGTAAGAGCGTTTGCTCTTTGTTGAAGGCCTCATAGTGACTTCAAGATGAAGAACAACAATCAAAGCGTTGTTCCATTTGCTTAATCTTACCACGTATTTATAAGGATTTTGTCCCATGTACATTTACTCCATATCCCTTTATTTGTTTATGCATTACTACAACATTGTGCGCGGCTTTACAGCAACTTTCAGGTGAATAACAACAATTTAGCATTAATCTTGTGGTATATGTGCCTTGTGTTTGTTTGACTTTGTTTAATACTAACTATAGTAATTTATCATTATGGACTTATCTTTCGATACAAGAGCACCATGGTAGCCACAAAATACCACAAATCCGTTTCGACATACATTGTATTTAAAAACTAACGGACTTTTTTGTGACTTGTTCTATGTTTGGCGACAACTTGTGCGGTTTCAGATTTTTTTCATGAATGTTTCGAGACAGGTACCACACTAATCATAAAGTTCTGTTCCTTGCATTTTAATACCATGTTGTACCTGTCTGTATCACAACACAATTAGTACTTGGAATATAAATAAGTACTTTCGAGTAATAATATCTTAGTACGATTTACAATGTCCTTTAAGTGCATACATCATATATAGCTTATCTGTTTCTCAAAGTTCATAGAAAAGTGTAATACTTCTCAAGTAATACAAGGTCTTGAAGAGTCGCAGAATAAAATTCAAAACAAAGGTCAAAAGGGATATTAAAAAGGTGTTTCAATTTCTATTTTCAGTTGTATATTTTTTCGTATTCAGTTGTTACTTATATCAAGTAAGGCTATGTTAAATGTTTGCAATGATACATTATGGTTTACATGTTTGTATCTTAGTTTGTGTTTGTTAACCTTAGAGATTTTTCTATAATATCTTTTATATGGACTTGAAATTTCGAATATGTAAGGTATATAAGGTTATCTTTTTTCAAATATAATCCGTCCTTTCATCGCAGTGGGTGTGGATTGTTGCGAAACGATAATAATAGCTTCACTTCACAAAAGAGTAAGGTAAAGCTATTTTCATTATTTCTTACGATTATAATAACATTTTTAATATATAAGAATGTGTAAAGGTAAAATAGAGTTGTCCAGCCTATAATTTATAATATTGCAGAACCTCTTTCAAATATTCAAATATAACACGTATAATTGGAATGTTTCGAAGTGCTTCCTGTGGGTTCTTAATAATTCGGACACTTTTACTCCGTGCTGTTATTGAAAGTGTTTCTTTCCGTTTAAATTCGACCCAATAATAAGACAAATAAGTACGACCAAAGTACTTCATCCTGTTACATATTTTACCAGTTTTAGCTAGGTAGGATTGTTCCTATAAGATTGGAAATGTACGACCTTTTGTATGCCATATTCTGAATTTTTATTATTTTTTAAATTTTTTTCATCAAGCATCAAGATATAAACCAATAATACAAAATTATATCTAGAATATTTGTATCATGACGTTTAATTGAGATTAAAATGGCAAAATATGCCAAAACAATTGGCGAAAGTGGCAAAGAACGGTTGTTAAAGTTGTTCCTCATATCAAGGATACTTCTACATCGTTTCATGATGCAATATGAAATATTTATCGATTTGTTCATTTGTATGAATAAAATATCTCTAAATTAAAGTCTGCTTGACCATTAATTGGATGTACTTTTCTGTCAAACATGCAAAAGGTTAATGAAAAGATTTGCGTGTATTGCAGAAAAGACAATACAACACTTCTATTTATAATACATTATAACAATGTCGGTGTATTTACCGGTGATTAAATAATTCCAGATAACTCTGGACAGTAAAACATGCAGAGATTAATTTAGATAAGATAAATAGAAAATTAATTGTTCAGTCTTACCTGCTGGAAGCCTTGCTGGTAGTTCCCGAAGACCTTGACAGACCACAGAACGACCGGAAGACTCAGAGTCTTCAAAAGCCGGCTCCGTATTACGCCATGACTGATCCCAGGTTTCAAATAATCCCCTTGTGGACCTCTGGTTTAAGTCCATACAACGGCACTGTGACGGACATGTATCTCGCCCACTATGATCTCTTGTATATCTCCTTGGGTATGTATTGTATGATAATGATCCATCAAATGTGAAATAAAACACTAAAAATATAATGAAGAATTTCATATTTGATACAGAAATAATTATTGATGCACTGTTTATTTGCAAATATTAATTATTACATGAATATTATGAAACTCGTAAAATATTGCTTTTAATCCTAAAGCCATGGCTATACCGAAAACTCGTATCACAGCGTGTATCACAAAATAACTAATCCGAGATAATTATAGATGGAATATTATTTTTTCTGTAAGTGCTCGATAATAAGTGTCGAGATGCAGTCAGTGGTAAAAATTTATCTCACAAGATATACTAATAACATAAGTATACCAACTTCATCTGTCAATCATAAAAGAGACACGCCCCTAATTTTCTCTTTGATGATGCAGTAATTGAGTGAAATGATAGGGTTAACAAGCAACATAATGTGGTTGTCTAACATATGACCAATCTTAATTTAAATGCTATTTTAATGTTAGTTTGACATTTTAAGATGTTTAACACGTCATCTTGTATCTGTAGTGAAATTTAATGAGAAAATGTCTGTAATCATCGATTTGACATTAGTATACTTTCTTCCAAACATATCAATTTTACATCAACGCAATGTTATTGCAAATTACTTGGATTCAATGATATTGGTATTAAATATATTGAGGTTGTGTAGCACAAAACACCGAATCCAAAAACAATCCTTGGATCATAACAAAAGAAAAAGAAAACAATTTTAATATGGTGGCAATTGAAATGTAAGGTAAACGCATTTAAATTTATATACACAATTCATAAAAATATCAACGAGTGAAATTTTAAACAAAGAATTAAGTAATGAGTCAACTACTTGTATGAAAAAGAAAGGAAATAGGGTAAATGTCAAGGAGACAACATCCCATATCCAGGTTAAAACGACCAAAAACATCTAGGGGTCACCATATGGTCTTCAACACAGTGAGGAACCTCACACCATATAGTAAGCCCTAAATGGCCCCGAAAAGGTAAAAAAGTGAATAAATCAATGGAAACAAACCACATCCAATAACCCAAATATCAAGAAACTAAAATTGTATAAGAAGACAAGGACAAGCCAATGACCAACATATTCCTGACCTGGGACAGGCGCAAAAATTGCGGTGGGGATAAACTCGTTTTCTCGGACCCAAACCCTCCCCCTATGTGTGGTGAATGGCCAAAAACAAATACACAAAAAGACTCACAGTAAAAATCAAACTAGAAAAAAGTCCAACTTATCAAGACGAGTACCCTTACAATGAAGTACATAAAACATGAAGACAATGATATCAAGCCTTCTTACATATGAAATTTCAACTGAAATACTTCTAAATAGATTTGGTATAACAACATCATCAATTATGAAAGAAGAACATGATATTGCGCAATGCCAAACACTGCCAATATGAAAAATTGTTTAAATTTAGTTATGGTGTAAAGCATTTAGGAGATGATCAAAATTTTTGCCAACAAAAACCAGAAGTAAAGATTTAACAACAATGCTGTATTTATATCCTTTATGAATAAGTTTGTTCAACGGATTAATAAGTTTGGAAGGACAATTTTGTGTCCTCAATAATATATAAGATAGAAAAAGAACGTTACAAAAAAATCTCCCATAGAACGACCACAGCCCAGCCCAAATATGAAATATGTAATACTAAATATAATTCTAATCTTGTCTGGGACACCATTTATAATGATATGTTTTCTTTTTCTTGTTTGTATTATTGTTGTTATACATATGTATGTCTCTATAGGGCCTGTAAGTCTCGTACAATTTTGGAACTTCCGGGATCAAAAATTGTACCCGAAAGTTACATTTAAAACAAAGATATATGACGTTTCAAACAAAAATTTGAACGTCACAATCCTCTGACGTCATGTTTGATCGGGAAACGTTTTCGAATTGCCTATTTATTGTTGATTCTCGTGAATCACGTGACGAGACTTACAGATCCTATAGTCTGTATTCATTTATATTCCCCTCGTTGGGATCTCTTTTGAGCAATAAAATATTCTTATTCTTATATAAATATGACAAGGAATCGCTCCTCACGCCAACACTACCCTCCACGGGCTATTCTTGAAATCGACAATGAATCTGAATCTGCATGGTAAAATATTAGGAACCCCTTCAGATTTTTCCTTTACAATAGCAAATATTTTTTGCCCCATAACCCCAATTTTCTTTTCATAAATATCATCAACACATGATTTGAAATAATTCTACAAGATTTGAACAGATTGTAGATTTTCCTTTCAGTTAAACTGCCCTCTTACAGTTTCAATGTAATTCTAAGGTAAAAAGCAGAGAGAGCCTTTGCCCGCCTTTTTATCAAAGAATGTCTCGAAAAAAAGGTCCATAACATATCATTTTTTTAGCTGAATTGTATATGTTCTTTTACCAATGGTGTCTTCATTTTTAGTATCAATTCAAAATCGTAGATTTAATTAATGTCACCTTACGACATAGTTAATTTTGTGGTATTCTGGTTTATTTCCATTTTTTTGTGTGTGTTGTCTTTGTTATGTTGTCTGCATTTGTGTTGTCTTTGTTATGTTTGTCTGCGTTTGTGTTACATCTATTTTGCAATGAATTTGTATGGGTTTTCGATTTTAGAATTTTCCCCGTTCTGTCTGTTTTGCTTCGGTATTTGTTTGGCGATGTATACTTTTTCACGGAAGTCTAAACCGAAAGAATAATAAATTTGCCGGCTTACATCGGCCAGCGTACGATACATTGTTAAGGTTTCAATATGTATTTACATCTGATTATAACCCAGAACACTGGAAATTCAAGAAACTACAGATATCAAAAGGCCGGCTTCATATTTATATTTTTATCAAAATTGCAAAGGTGGACGACTTAAGACTAAAATTTATGGCAAATTTGACGATTTCAAATTTTCTGTCGTTATTTCTTGAATATTTAGTCTTACGCACATTTTTCATGAATTATGTTGCTATGTGACTAAATAAAGTTGAAAAACCTTTTTTATGGTTTTAATTTTAGAAACTTGTGTTGACGGAAGTGAATCGCTAATTGACCAATGATAATCTAACGATAAGGGAATATTTTAGCCAGGGATTTGATATGTATCGATCAGCGAAAACAAAAACGATACATGAAAACAAATTATATTTACGAGTGTTTGATATGTAGAATGCGTGAAACACTTTGTAAATGTATGCCTGCAACCAACAGACTTCCTACATCATTCAGGGATTGTAAATTTCATGTTTGTTGACAACCCCACATCCATGACGAAAGGGATATATGGATGTAGCGTTGCTCGACATTTTGGCAATGAATGCAACTAAATTAACACTAGCAGATATGTTAAAATCTTGTTTGGCCTTTTTTATCTTATTTCAATCTTGACAGGCACAACGCAATTTTGTTAAGACTGTGTAAGATATTCAGTCGTATTTCAAGATAATTGCTTTTAAAGATGATCAAGATCGTTTCACTTTATCAAGATCACACAAGATAACTGCGTTCAAGGGCGATCAATATGTGTTATGTTTGATCTTAACAAACTTAACTCGTCTTGATCGTTCCTGAACGCAATTGACAAGCGGATCTTATTTGATCTAAATTATCTTAACACGTCTTGATCGTCGTTGACATCAATTATCTTGAAAATCATCTTAACATCTTACAATGTCTTAACAAAATTGTGTTAAGGCTGTCAAGAACGTGATAAAATCAAAACGGCCAAACAAAATCATAACATATCTGCTAGTTCAAACCGGTGCTAGGGACCGTCTTGAACTTACTATGAGGTATGAGCATGGGTCGTTGTTAAAAACCTCTTAGTGACTCAAAGATGGAGAACAACAATAAAAACGTTCCATTGCTTGGTTTAATCGTGAATTTGAAGAGACTTTGTGTCGTTTGCATTGACTCCATATCTTTTTCATTTTTCATGAAATTGAAAGTGCGACCTTTTTACTATTTGGAATCTCGGTTAAGCTCTCTACTATTAAGAAGGAGAAACCTCCTCTGAACAATGATTTATTGAAAAAGATCTATAATAGACGAAAAGACAAAATCTCCTTAATGATCTTATTTACTGACTTTTAAAAGGTTAACATCCGTTATGGTCATCTGTATTGATTAATTTAGAGTTCAGAAAGCCGAGGTTTTGCCATCTGTTTGGTCTAGTTATAATGTCTTCCAGCAAAGAGCACAAGGCGGAAACATTACCAATTCAGCAAAACATGATATATTTACGAGAACACCAACCATCAAACATAACCTGATTTACGTGTATACATATAATACAAAATTAACGTGTGTCACAATAAGTCTATAGTACCACCTTGGTTTAAAGCAGATGACCTTGCACTATGACGTTTACTAATATACAGTGTAAAAGTTGAATCATCGTGTAAGTACCTTTTAATACTTGTAAATCAACTACGTGTGTCTAAAGCAACGAGATATATATAATGCCTGACAAGGTGTTCCTCTTCTTAATGTCCTTTAATGCACATTTTAACTAATTTGACAAGTAAAAATATAGCTTATAGCACACAATGAATTCGTTGTAGTCTGTAGTATACCATCACGTACACAAGTCGTCTGATTAACGGTACTACGTCAGAATTTCTACATGAAATCAAACAGTTTTGTGTCAGACGACTTTAATTCAAAAATTATCTATTTCCTAATATGGACATTAGCTCATTGTTGAAGGCGCCATGGTGACTTCAAGACGAAGAACAACAATAAAAGTGTTGTTCCTTTGTTTGTTTTTACCATGTACTCATAGAGACTTTGTCTCATGTGCATTTACTCCATATCCTTTTAATCACCAATCAAATTCCTATTTGCTAAAGGCAGGGTATATGTTTTTATTTTAGCCTTTTTCATTAGGTATAGTTATCTACGTGACCGCCTTATTAATCAGGGTTTCAAATAATACCTTCTCAGACTTATTAAAAAGCTCTTTAATTCTGGAAAAATTTGAAGCATCAAACTTAATTCTTGGATGAACATTTCAAAAGCAATTGCTGTTGAGTTGCTACCGTCTAGAATGGAAGGAGGTTTGTCGCGCCATAACCCATCATTTTCTTTGTCAGGACCATTGCGGTTAACATTTTTTTCCGTGGTTTTGCACCTACTATGTCCTTTTTGCCCTTTGGATTCGACTCCTGACAAAAACTTCATAAATATTTGTGGTTACAGAGTATGATTTTTGCGAATGACATAGGTCAGTATTCCAAAGCGATCATATACGTATCCAAACTAAACAAAACTATTTAATCTAGGTACAGTTTAATGCAGGCTTTTAAATGATTTTGTGTTTTTTATTCTACCATTTAATCCAATCTCTATGAAAAACGTAATGACTTTGACTTTCCAATCCTGAAATTCCTATGTTTGTTTAGTAATATACCCATATCACACCATATGCAGTCTACATTTCAGATTTCGTAAACAGAGCAAAAGCTACTTATTCAGACCACCCTGAGTTCTTATCGTTGTCTACGTTTGTCTTGTCTGCATATCATACTTACCCTTCCGGAGCACCTGATGACACTCTTGCTTTTAGGGATTCACACTGTAGGTGCTTTATCTTTTGTGGCGTTTGTATTATGTTTTGTTTGTTTCGTTTTCGTTTTAACATGAATTCACGCTCGGTATTTTGTCTCCGAATGACCTCACATGTGTCTCCCAATAACCTTTTGACGTCATGGACCAATCAGGATTTGAATTGTGACGTCATATTTTACTTCTGTCATTTAGAACTTGCTGGAACCTGTGTGAAATAAAAAGTAATGGCGGACCAAAGTGTAAATACGTCTATCCTGGATTTATGATTTTGGTTCTTGCTTTGTTATTCATTTTGGAAATTTACTTTAACAAGAAGAATGTCAACTCGAAATATATTGAAATGACTTCAGTAAAATATATTTTTATCACTGATTGTTGTAACATTGGTCATGCAATGAGGGAACTAGACTGTCTTGTCCATAAATAATTGAGTGTGAAGTTTGCATAGTCTAAATTGATTCGTGTTGAACTTTTTGTGTAATGCTCTGCTACATCACTGTTTTATGTTTTATCAAGCTGATAATGGTTTTTGAGTTTCCTATCTATTTATAGATATATAGGTAAACTACTTCTGATGCACAACTATAGGAGGGGGAATTCTTAAATAAGATCCAACAAACAGGGCAATATAGTTGTAATAGAAAAGGAGACAACATGACCAAGCCATATTGGTCTGAATATGTGTTTTTGAGATCAAACATTACAAAGAAAACGGTTTTTTTCCAAATGAGCCATATATGAATTACTTAACATATGTCTCAACTCAGACAAATGGGAGTAATAGCAAAATTACCGAACAGAGTTTTCAAGAGCCGAAATTCATGAGACAAATAGACATATCAGGTGGAAACCACCGGAAAAATTGTCGACTGCAATGGTCCTGACTTGGTACAGGCATTTCAAGAGAAATGGTTGGTAAAACCGGTTTTATGATATGCCAAACCTCCCCTTCCATTGTAGTAGTGCCGGGGGCAACTCAACAGAAATTGCCATTGAAAGGTCGTAGATGGTTGAAAGAAATGTTCATCTCATTACTAAGTAAAAAAAGAATCTTGAATCAGAGTTCGAAAAGATCGAAACAAATAACTAAAAGGAACTGATAAACAGGGGATTCCAAAGGAAATCTCCAACGTTTCATAAAGAGTGTTGTCTGAATTTGCCACAGTCTTATCTTTCTTTTTAGAAAGAAATCAACATAAATTTATGCTCTGACAGATTTAGTCAATTGTTGGACTTGATATTAAAATTGAACGACAAGAAACACATACAGTGACTGAAAATAACAACCACAGCCCAACATTCACATGATAATTGCACAGAAAAACGCAAAGGAAAGACAAAATAAAAACAGCGATAGGAACTCGGGGCAGGGTCAAAACGTTTTTACATATTAATCAACAAACGATGTGAATGAATCTATTTATGTATATCCCATTTCACTATTCGACAATGGAGGGAGATATTATATGTTATTCGGGAATCTTCACAGGGGATACGGGTTCATATTCCCTGTGTGTTTTATATCCCCTGAGCCGTCAGGCGAGGGGGATATAGGACACAGACAGGGAATATGAACCCGTATCCCCTGTGAAGCCTGAATAACTTTTATATTCTGGTAGAAGTGCTATTATTTTTCTTTTAAGGGCGTTCAAAAATTGTAAATTTTGCTACCACGGGGATACGGTCTCATATCCCCTGGCAAGGTAACCAATCAAATTGCAGGATTTACCTGGATATTTCACTTCAGCAGAATATTACGCTGTACGACAAACGCGATGACTGCACGTTTCCAATATTTAACCTCATTTTTCTTTGTAGCAACACCCCAACAGCGCCGGCATACTTAGTTAACATCTCCCAGCTCATTCGCTATTCAAGAGCCTGTATTCGATACATTGACTTCCTTGATAGAGCCCGGTTGCTCAGAAATAGCTACTTAGCTACTTAAACAAGGGTATGTTACCCCAAAACCTGAAGTCATCCCTCCAGAATTTTTTACGGTCGACATCACCATCATTTTTCCCAGATGACAATAGATCTTCCCTTTAAAGCTTAATTGTTGTTTCCTCTTCCGGATTTGACTTTACTACCGGTTCTAACATGTTCAACACAGCGTCTGTCATATAAGAAGCAGGATATTCTTACTCTACCGGTGAATCTGATCTCACCTATGGTTTTTTTATTGGGTCCGTGTTGTTAATCTTTGTGTGTGTGTGTGTGTGTGTGTGTGTGTGTGTGTGTGCCGTGCTCATGTTGTGTCTTTGTTTCTTGGTTGTTTCCGATGTTAGCATTGTCCTTGGATTATTCGTTTATGACTGACGGTTCGGTTCTCACTTACTATAATAAAATGTTTACAGCAATGAATTTTCAAGTTGTTCTATTAACAAATCTTCCTTTTTGAAGGAAACTGTATCAGTAGAGCAAAATGAATCCAGGTCAATGCGAACACCTGGATTCTTTTTGCGCCACTGATACATCAAAACTAATGATGATTTGTTTAAAAAATCACTTGCGGCAGTAAAGACATATAGATTGGTGAAAAACTCCATAACTGTACAAAGATAGCGCATAAAAGTGAACATTTGAAATTCGTTGCAAGTAAAAGGCATTGAAATCTCGTTTTATATCAGGTACGTGTTGTAAAATAATCGTAAAATTTACTACAACATGCATTCAGTTTATATTTGTGTTACGTAAACCTTCATTTGGGTGACATGAGATAACATAAAAAACGTGCGCATCTGGGTAGCAAAAAATACGATATTGATTATAACTATTTCCTGTGCATAAACTAAAAATTAAAAAATCAATCCAATAGCATCTGATTATGTAATATACTCTGTGTAAAAGATAAAGTAAAGGACAGGTGCAAACAACGATGAAGATAATTAAAATTTATTCCTAGCTTTAGGAATGGTATCCGCCTGAGCCATTGCAATACTATAACAGGTGCTCGAATAAAAGTAATGTATCTAAATATATGTGATAAACCTGTGATAGTAAAATCTGACCGGAATATCGAAGATGATAAAGATCGAACTATTTTACATCTGACAGGCGCTCATACTGTCTTGAGGTATTGATAAACATTCATTAGACAATTAGGAAATATTTTTTCACCTTTACATCTCACAGATGGATCAGACAGAAAAAAATCTTGGCTAACAACTCAATAGATAGCTGTCGATAAAATGTTACGGAGATTTTTTATAACAATTGTTAGTGTTAATTAGTACTCGTCGTTTTTCATCAAGTTTTAACGCCTCATTCTGTAATTTATTTTCCGTCCTGTGTATTTCGTATTTATTGAACTTAAAATGCTGCTGAAGAAATAGACGAATATATTCAGCGATCCAACAATTTATCTCTTCTAGTAAATAAATTTCAAAATGAATCACAAAATTATTAATCCAGATTACATCCAACATAAACTACGAGGACGAAAGATACAAAACATAATACAAACGCCACAAAAATAAAGCGTTATCAGTGTGAACCCTTAAAAAGAGGAGTGTCATCATAAATGGTAAGCATGACCCGCTCCACATGTGGCACTAGGAGCACATGGAAGTGTAGCATGCTGATATCCAATTCTATAATCCTTTGTAGTAAGGTACTTAAGACTAAATTTTTTTCAGTCAAGTGGCTTGACACACATCTAAAACACTGCTTATTAAAAGAAACAATCGAGACCTATTTGGTTTTGGTCTGTCGTAGACCTTCTCTGTGGAGACGTTTCAAAGCAAAAAGTATTTTAAAAGGTAATAAAGCCACCAGGTGTATAAAACTGACATGGACGATGAAACCAAAGAAAAAAAAACGTACACAAAGAATCGGATTTTCTCGCGTGTGTTTTATTTTCGCTAAGTTCGTGGCAGACAAACAGGTGTGAATTAAACTTTCACGTAAATTTAACTGACCATTGAAAGGCACTGGATAGAGTAATAGAAAAAAGAATTTAAAGCGAATATTTTACTGCACTGTTTTACACAAAATAACGAACAAAAGCAAACGAATAGTATTTCTGGATGGATGAAAGTAACAATTAAAGGCTTTAAAAATCCAAAATTATATATCAAAAGCAAGGGTTGTTCACATGTAGTCATGAATAAATCGTTATATATAATATCGAAAACGTCGTGGTTACGATCATACAAATTGCAAGTGTCAGCTTCGAGCCAGTGAAGAAGTATTTTTGTAATCAGCAATTAACATGTGTTGGTGTTGCGCAATTTATGTAGCCTATATATTGCAATGGTTTTTAATTTTTGGATTTCAGATTTTCTCGCTTCTTCGGAAGATTTAGTAGTCGTTTGCCATTTTAATACGGCAAATTTACAAGTTACACAGTATATACCTATAACATTTGTCAAGAAAATTTTTAAATGTTTTGTTTTGTTTAATTATGTTTGTTCGTTAAAAGTACAAGTGTATATAAGTAAAGCTTAATGAATGTCATTTTTGGTTATATGATAAAACAGAAGTTCTTCCCATTTTCCGTTTCAGGCATGAAAATCGCATCAATTTATTTAGGTACATTTAGTTGTTAGATTAGGAGACAGACGGTCACCATCTTTAACTGTACGGCAATAGTATTTACAGACAGTAAAGGAATAAGAATGGTATTTTAGTAAATTAGACCTGTTTTACTACTTATTTGCATGCAAGATATCAATAAACAATCAATTTTTGGCTTTATGAAATGATTCCTGGCTACAAAAATGGATAAAAGAACAAAATCATTTGCATAATATCAATTATCACCAGTTTTTATTAGTAGTCTCTCTAGGTGATTTTCTCAGCATTTGAATGGAATGTTTAACGCTTAATTGCAAAATAAAATTATATAATTTGAAATAAGCTTGTAACATGAACAATGTTTTACTATTGTTTCTTAAATTTTCCACTTTTCTATTAATTATCATTTCATTCAGTGAGATATTGTGGATCACATCAAGTGTTTCTGTATCTCGATGACAAATACCGCAACTCTAGCACATTTCATCATGATTGTTTAGGCATGCATTTTGTCACACTGCTTTGATCGTTAGGAGCACATGCAAAATCTTGTAGCTTTTTATTCCTATATATATATATCATCAAATCTGTTTATTGTAGTCTTTTTGCTTACTCCAAGCAATGAAATAATGAATATTTATATTAGACGTAGAGTAATGAACTTATAAGTGTTTCACCTGAGAATTAAATTTGTAATGATCAGAATGGCTTTGCTGCTGAGAAATCTCTACAAGCTGACGGTATATAAACCATCCTCTGGTTATTAAAGCTTAACAAATTACATATGGAATGCAACAGTGTCTACATAATTAACATACTGAGTGATTTATGTTGATTTGTATGTGCTGTTAATTACTGTATTCTTTTGTTTGGTCAGATAATAATGTGTTTTAGTGCATTCTTCCATATGTACTATTATTTTTAAAGTCTTAGAAGGTAGAACGTTTGGTAGCTGGTCTGTAATAGCCCCTACCATCATCGGTGACTGGACCTTCTTAGAAATTTCCAGAGTAAATATTTGTCCGAATCCTTGTTACTAAACTGTTGAAGAAATTGATCTTATATACTCAACGAAAAAGGTTAAGGATCAAGTTTTTTCCTTTCCATTACAAATGTATTAAGTTTTTCAGCACAGTTTAATATGACTTAATCATACAAAAGTTTATCATTCGGAGAACCTCGTGTCTGATGTTTTCGAGATTTTTAGGCTAGACCCATGAAAAAAGTCTCGGCAAACACAAATTTCTGAAATTGGCATTTTTACCTCAAAAATGTATCCGCCTTAAAACCAATCAAAATTCTGTTAGGAACCGATGCATTAAAGCCTTTTCTTAAACAATTTGTGTCATGATGATTCAAACGACACTGTTAAGTAAAAATGTTTAATCTAAGCACCATACCCTTCAAAATTTTGCAAATAACCAAAACAAAAGTGGGAATTGTTGTATGGGACAAAATGGATACCCCAATATGAATACCCATTACTTTGCCACTTTTCAACAATTTTAGTGAATCAAAGTCTGTAGACAGTCAAAAGATTAAAAAAATTGATAAAAATGTCAAACTCATGATTTTTTGCAAAAAACGTGATTTTATGATTATAAAAAATGAGAAATTTTGAAAAGTTGAAAATTGCAGAAAATGTTCGTAATGGTAAGTGTATGCACTGGACACAATTTCATGTTGATCGGATCAGTGGTTATGCCCATGTCTAAAGGTGAAAATTAAGATACATGAATTTAAATGAATATGGCTTTGATCTTTTTTTAAAATTGGAATCCGAAATTTATGTTATAGTCCACCACCATAACGTACAGATAAGTTCAAGTTCGGTTGCAGTTGCTAGCCGTTGGCATATTTTCTATAATATTCCTTTTTGCCAGACGTTTTTTACAAATGTATGTAGATATAATGATTGTCTGCTATTGTCTATTTGCAGGGTAACGGATGACAACGATTGTAAGAACACAATGCTACTTAATTGTATTCTTTTTATGATCCCGCATCCATGAGTAAATAGAAACATGAATGAAGCGTTCTTCGACATCTAGTAATGCATTTCACTCAAACCGAACCTAGGGGTCGTCTTGAACTTGCACAGCTCATTGTAGAAGGCCTCATTTTGACTTCAGGATAAAGACCAACAATAAAAGCGTTGTTCCATTGCTTGGATTTACCATACATTTAGAGACATTTCCTCTCCGTATTCTTTCATTTTTGATCAGCCACTCTTGTAGTGTCGAGCCCGTAAAAAGATTCCCTGAGCTGTAAGTTACTGTAAATTTAATTTCTGCATATGGCTATTTCGACACTTTATGTCTCATCAGTGTAGATAAAATCTAAATATTTGGAGACCATAAATTCAAAGATGTTAAAAGACTGATAGAGAACAAATTACCAAATATGATTTAAATTGAAAGCCAAAAATCAGCTAAGGACAGAGCTTGCATGAGGGAGATACTCCTTAGTTTTCGACAAAATTTACAAAAATTTAAGATACTGCAAGTTTTCAAATAAAATCGGTTTCGAATCAGCACCGACGTACTGACTACTTGGCTGATGTTAACAACTGGTAGAGAAGAACGAGAAATGTATGCGCTATGTATATTTCAGCTATGGTGTACTTGTGCTTGAGAGAATATGAATGCACTACCATGCTTTCAAATTTTGATGTTATAGTGCCCATATTTCACGATTGATTTTATGACGCTATATATGTTTGGAATGTCATCTATTAGTCCTTTTGTTGGGCAACAGATCATGACGATTGTAAGAACTTTTCAATTCATTCTATGTTTGTTTACGATCCTCTGTCAATCAGAAATAAAAACATGAATGTAGCGTTGTTTGACGTCAAGAAATGATTCCGCTCTAACCGATGTTAGGGATGGTTTTGAACTTGCTATGTGCTATGAGCAAAGCTCATGAATGCAGGTCAAACGGAGATAAAAGAAGGATTGTTCCATAGCCAGGGTTAACCAAGTAGAGACTTTGTCTCATGTGCTTTTACTTCATATCTTACATTGTTAAATGACTTAAAATATTGCATGTGCGTCTACAACCTTTACTTCCAAATCAAGTTGGTCGTATTTTTTTTTTTTTATATTTTTGATAATTAGCTTAAATTCTCTTTTTCGGCAGAAAACTAAATATTGTACAGGAAGGAATTATTTCAGAATACTAGAGCTTAGATATATACATGTATATTCCAAGATTTATACTCAAATGAATAAGTTGGGATATGCTGGGATCTGGATTGATCAGATCTCTGATAGAAGAAAAAAAGTTTTACCAAAGACATTACAAATCTCGTATTCTAGATTCTACAACTCCCACTATTTATTTTAGATCTGCCAACAATAACTGCATGTATGTTTATTCAGGGAAACAAAATGATTATAAACAGTTATGACGATAGCATGTGAATGTAGATGGAGCAAGCTATGCTAGTCTGTTGTTATTTTTATAACTGATGTGTCAAAGTCATTTGCAGCTGGACAATATAGTGATTAGGCTCTGGATGAAATAAAAATTAAAAAAAATATATATAACATTAAACACCTTCAATGGCCAAAACTCACAATCGTAATCAACAATCTGCCAGTGTACTACACAAGAAAAACACAAATGAGACAAAAGGGGAAGGAGAATAACTTTAGAAACTCGGGATAGCCGGACTCGGAACCACAATCGGAAGGGGTTAAACCAAACTGTGGGATCTCAAATAAAAAATATATAGAATAGTTATACAGTTACAGACTGAACTTAATAATGCATATGAAAGCTGTAGCTTTATGCATGAAACTGGTTAAAATACCGAAGATCTGACAGTGTTTGGTTACCCTACAAAACAGTCTTCAGACGTAATGAAACATGCCTTACTTACGGATTCTTCCTTTTTTTCCTGATAAGATGAACCAGAGGATAAAGCAGGTTATACTTATCAGGACGCGTATGAGAACTCTGTAGACTTTTGATTTTAATGGCTACAACCTCTTTAATGCAGACATTAGACGAGTGACAGTCAAAAGTATATTGAATTGAAAATTCTAACACAGAACTATAATGTAAAATGGTCGATTTTGATTGTGCTATTTCAACATTTAGTTTCTAGAGGAAATAAGTTAACCAATGCATAGCCTTATAGTGAGTTCGAGATGAAGAACAACAAAACCGCACTACAATGTATTTGTACATATTTTGTTTCATGTGCAATTTTCCGAATCCTTTCACTGTTTGTATAATCACCTTGAATTGGACCATTTACAACAAACTGGACATTGAATAACGGACGTAGGGTAGTTTTTATATGTAACTAGAGAAACAACATTTTCGTCGTTTCGAGAAGGGTTTGAACACATCACTCGATATTTAGGTCATAATTTGCAGTAAGTAAGAACCGAACCGTCAGTCTAAAACGAACAATCCAACGACAATGACAACGTCTGAAAAACGAAGAAACAAAAACACAACATGAGCACGGCACAGAAAATTAAAGGAAGACACACACATATACAAATTGAAAAACACGGACCAAATAAAAAACCATGGGTGAGATCAGGTGAACCGGTATAGTAAGCATCTCATGTTTCTTTTAAGACAATCGCCGTGTTGAACATGTCACCTCCGGTAGTAAAGTCAAATCTGGTAGAGGAAAAACAAACTTTATTGGCAAAGGGAAAGATCTGTTGCCATCTGGGAAATAGATATCCCATAGCGGTCCAAAAGATCGTGATGTCGACCATAAAACTTCTGTAGCGATGACCTCAAAGTTATGGGCAACATACCCTTGCTTAAGTAGCCTATTTGTGAGCAACCGAGCTCTATCAAGGTATTCACTGTATCGACCACAGGCCCTTGAGTAGCGAATGAGTTGGGAGATGTAAACTCCATATGCCGGTGCTTTTGGAATGTTGCTACAAAGAAAAAGGGAGTTGGCTATTGGAAAAATGAAGTTATCGCGTTTGTCATATAGCCTAGTTTGTATTGTACCTCTATTGTCAATTTCAAGATGAAGGTAAAGGAATGAGACTGATGTGGAAGTGTCTGTAGTATCCTTAATTTCGAGCTTTTTTTGGATATATAAGATGAAACCAAAGTGAGGTTTCTTTAGTGATAAAAAAAATCATTTATATAACGGAAGCTGAAATTAAAGGACTGGGCCAGTTTTTTATCATTATTTTGAAGAAGCCCTTTGATGAATTCAGCTTCATATGAGTGGAGAAATAGATCGGATAAAAGAGGTGCACAGTTTGTGCCCGTTAGAATTCCGATAGTCTGTTGAAAAACGAGTCGTCCAGAGTTGACCAAATCAGTAGAGTGTTATCGTCTCTTGCTATCCGCCCTGCTGAGATTTGTGTCGTGAGAAGAGTTTTGATTATTTTCTACACATTGCCAAACTATTACCACGTTGTACTTACAGATATGTAGTACTTTATATGTCGGATACTAGTATACATGTATTTACAACGGACAGATAATTTGAATGTTATGTACTCGTATCCTTACATTAGGCAGATAATTTGCATGTCAGATCAATGCATTAATTTTAATGTATCGAAATTAGATAAATTGCACAATTTATACATCTGTTTGTTTGTTTTATTTGATAGATTGCAGTACTAAATGTTAATCAGAAGCATGTTTTAAAGTCGGGCAAAACAAAATGAAGAAAGTTTACAACTTAACAATCTGTGTATATATAATTTGAGTTGCCATTTCTGACTGACATGATGATTTTTTGTCCATTGAACGATATATGCCTATATTTGTTTACATAGTAATCCATTTTACTCTAGAATTCCATCACAATCTCTAAAAAATTTTGTGTTTAAGAAATGAACAACAAAACATTCCAGACACAATTAATCTTTAAGTATGCTGTCATTCTATTAACTTTGGCAGGTATACTGCGAATTTTAAACAGTTCTTGCAAAGTTGTACATTCATAGTCTTTTAACTGGTTTGCACGAGTCAACCCAAAATCGAATTATTTGTGTCAACATTTTTGTATCTAGCATGTTTAAATTGGCATTTGTTAACAATGAAGAGATATGGAGTAAATGCAAATGTAACAAAGTCTCTACAAATATATGGTAAAGCCATGGAACAACCCTGGTATTGTTGTTCACAATGATGCTTTCAAAAATGACATTTACTAATACCTAAAAGCAAGTTAAAGAAGGCCCCTGGCATCGGTTTGAGCGGAATCCATTGCTAGATCTCTAGCAACGCTACATTCATGTGTTTTTTACCTGTTGATCCATGGATTTGGGATCGTCAACAAACATAAACTCAACTGGCAAAGTGTTGTTACAACTACTGTCATCCAATGACCGACAAAAAGACTTATAGACAACATTTATCATAACATTTAAACAACAAGGACAGGGCACTCATCGACTCAATAGTTTAAGTGTTTCAGATCAACAAGAAAGATACTCTTAATTCGCAGCTATATACTAGACAAGCTTTGTTTTCAATTCTAAGTCTGGCCCTTCAATGACTTTCGATAAAATATGAACGACATTTTCTAAGCACAAATGTTATCAATTGCACTATGTAGTATTTGTTATATTTTGTAAAAGCTGAAGTAGGTAGAAAATTCATTGATAAGAAATCTTTAAAATAAAACAAATTTTTAATCTTTAGAATGTAATTCCAACAGTGAATACAAATATCGCAGTTAAATGAATACTAAGCAAATTTTGTGATCTTAAGATCAATTTCAAATCCTAGTTTTACTAGTTGCCTAATCTTACCTGCTATTAGTACAGGAACACGTACATTTCTATTGTTATAAATTTTATTTTTGGGCTAGATGTTCTGTTTTTATCTCGAAGCCATGAAATGGCTGGAGAGATATTGATATGGCAAGAAAAAATCACGTGCCCCGCATGAAGCTTCAATCCTATTAACAGCTCTAAAAGATGATCTTCGTGCTTCCGATAAAATATAGTGCGCAAGTTTCTTTCAAAATCGTATACAGTTAGTATTTAAGTTATAATTCTAAATTTTCTTGAATACAGTGTTGTTTTAATAAATTGAAAACAATATGCATGTTTATCAAATTACTCGTTTTTTATATTGCGTCTCGGATCAACGAACTTGTCGCGCAGTAATTTGGGAGATGAAAATAACATTTGTTTACCTGTGACAGTGTACTGCATATTTTCATAGCAATGAAATCAACATGCGAAATCACACAATCCGATTATTTTCACGTATTACAGAATAACTTAATACATGCAGACGTAGGATGACTACAAAGGATTGCCACATGTAGATTTTCAGGGCTTCGAGATTCAGCTCCATCGGAGCTTTGATTAATGTGTACAGCTTTAGAGCATTGTCATTACAAAGAACTCACACCAATGAACGCTGTCAATTAAAAGGCCCTGGAAAAAATACAAAGCAATTTTATTTCGTCTACAGTATTTTTTTCAACAGGAAACAAACTTTACAAAAACTCTTCATTAATTATTTCATAATATCCACCCTAAGCTCAAATTAGAGGCCAGGTCATTGGCTTACCACAATCTTGAGGTAAAGTGAATCGTGAGTTCCAATTCGGGGACCTTTGCTTCATGTATTACCCACCAGGATATAAACATTATGATATTATTTGGCACCTATAAAACGGTTTAACCCTACTGCTAGCCTTTTATATGCAGCTTCGGTATTTTTTTGTACTTTGCTAGTGCCCGTACCAAGTCCGGCTATTCCGAGTAGCTATCGTTTTTCACGCTTGTCTTTTTGTTTTTCATTTGTATTTTTTCATGCGCAGTTGTTTACAACACGGTATCCCATCATTTTAATGAACTTCCATATCTTTGGGTTTAATCTGCACTGATGAGACACAAGTTGTCGAAATGCGCATATGTAGAAAATAAATTAACAGCAACTTCGGTACTTTGATATTTAGCTTGTGACACTGTTTCTGTTATCTGTATAATCTGACTTAGATTGGTGTTCATGTGGAGAGTTCTACACTTAAGACAAGCTCTATTGTGTCCAGTCGCTCGTCTAATCTCATCTATAACATCCCGTTGTCCAAGCAGTCAAGTTTTCGTAATGTGACCTGTCCCAATACAACCAATTCAGTATATATTTGTTTTTGGCCTGATAGAGGTGAACTTTTGATAAGGTTACGATATTATCTACAAAATAGATGTTCAACCCCTGGAATCCTCAACTTAACGAAAAGACGTCGTTTGATTGTTTTTGATTGAAGATATTGCATTGTTCAATTAAATAATTGTGAGAAAATTCTCCATATCCTGGCAGGAAACAAACCTTTTGAACATTTTAATTGGCACACGACTGTGCGTAACGTTTCTTCCGATTATGATTAAGCAAAACACTTTTGATCTTGTCACAAACGCTGTTTGTAAAGTGCTCCTATTAGATGGAGATATTTATGTCATAAATAATTAGCTAGAATAAATGATGGAGGTCTATTTTGTAATTAACTGTCTTCTTCCATAGTATATTATACTTTGTATTGTTGCGAGATATATGTTATGTAGAGGTTAATATAATGAAGTTATTTAACCTTGTTACATTCTCAGTAACACAACTGTAATACAAATTTGTACAGTTTAATTTTACTTCTTCTGAAAGGGGGTCATTATTATTTTTATTTTTGAATGTCGTTCTCGATATTTGGTCACTTTAAAGCGGCAATACTTTGTTATAAAATAACAAAATACCGACATTTCTGAACATTTAATTTATGCATATGCGCATTTCGACAACTTATGTCTCTTCATTGCATATCAAATCAAAACATTTGGAAATCCATATACCGAAACATTTGTAAAAAAACAGAGCAAATTACAAATAGAATTTAAATAGGAAAGCCAAAATCAATTGAGGACATAGTTATGCAAGAGTGAGATAATCCTTAGTTTTCAACCAAATTTTCTCAAATTTTGATGTTGCAAATTTCCAAATAAAATATAAAACTATCATTTCTGACAATTAGTATTTAAAATATTTTTATCCAAAAATTTCTCATCCTGCCGAATCAATACAATTCATACAATAATAAATATTTAGAAAATACTGAAAAGTAGATTTTCAGGGAAGATACCTCAACGATGTTACAAAGTCAGTTTAATTATAAATAAATACAAATACGATGTTACAATAAACCTAAAATCACTAATCTTTGGAACCGAGTTTAATAACTGACATCGACATTACTATCAATTATATCCTTCCAACATTAGTATCAACATTTGCAGTATGTTGTTCAAAGTTCTCAACTACTGTTTGGTAATGGTCTACAGGAAATATGGTTCTGTAAACAATAATACAATAATAAATGCACTGACTTCAAAAGGGTTCAAGTCGAAACACAAACAGTTCAAATAACTTTAAAATTTCCTATTTAATAAAATAAACATCTATAATATTAATAAACCAAAACATACTCTGAAACATGTTAAAATATCGAATCTAATACGAAAGCTTTAATCACAAGCTGTTAAGCTGTTTTTATAACCATGACAAAAGGTTGTTTCAGAAAAAAAACGACTAAAATTTCTCTTTCTACATTTATACAAAATCACTCAAACAATCAAATTCACACAACTTCGAAATCATAGTGAACTGGGGAACTTACTAAAATACAATCAAGCAATATATATTTCATATTTAAGGAGTCCACTCGTTCATGACGTTCGCTCCTCAAAAAAAGAAAGTATAAATTTACCATAAAAGTATTATTGTTTAGATACATATTGTGAAATCTATCACGAAGAATAATCCATATGTGATACAGGAAATAGTACTTCACGTAAAGGAACACAAAATGTCTCTTAAGTACAATAAATTTCGAAAAGCCCAAATAAAGCACTAAACCGCTATTATTGCATAATTTTTAAATCTCTAACCACAAGGAGGCACGGCCATTCAAAATCATTGAAAACCTATACAGTCAAGTGGATCGTGAGAACTGAAGAAAAATCAATAATATGTTTAATGTACAAGGTCATAGATCAATAGGCAACCAAGTATTTAAAGGTAAACTCGAATACACTTAACTGAAGAAAAGATAAAGCTAATGTCTGGAAGAAATATATAAAATATTATTAAATAATTAAAATATTTAGATACGCAAAACGCTAAAATTACATCCTATCACATTCTTCCCGGTCGGAGAATGTCTTCCACGACATTGACATTACTAGATATTTCCCTCCTAGTAGGAAAAATGACGTCCTCGTGGAGAACAAACATGAAATTAAAATCAACAATTAATTTTCTGCTGCAACTTTTAACAGTCGAGCAAGGATCTGGTCCTCAATGCCTTTGAAAGTGCCACTCAAAGCAACATCCTTCAAGTAATCAGCTCTGTGTTTCTAATCTGGCTGTTGCCGACTTCTTTTCGACACAACGTAATCTTTATATCTGATGTCATCAGTCGATGCTTTGGCACATGTTGACCGTCTTTGTGATATCGGTGATGGAGCTCTGTCTGGTTCAAGGACATCAATATCAACTGTTTCATCAAAAGGATCATGTCCAGGTTCCATATCATCTTGTTAAGACTCAGATATATGATCTTGTGTCTCTGGTACTTCATCTTGTTTTAACACTGGGTCCTCTGTATCTTCATCTTCAGAAGGAAGGTCGTCACCTTCAAATCCAGTGGCTTGCTCTTTTGTAACAAGTTGCTGGTCGTCACCAGTACTGTCCTGAACTGTTGGGTCTGCTTTCCTGTGACTCTAATCCATCTCTAGTATTGTCTGGGATGTCTAAGTAAGAATGCCCAGGCTCGCTCTCAAAGCACATCAACCAAGGACTCATTATCAATTTTTTCGTAACTTGTTGGAGTGCTGTCGTGAAGACTTCTTCTTGGTGTTGGCACTGGCACCCTATTTCTCCTTGGTCTTACACATGGCTTAGGTGTTGGCTTAATTAAACTTCTTTTTTTCCATTTCCTAACCAATAGGCAGAAGTAAATGTCTGTGTAATGTTTTGGTTCGTCTTTGTCCATTTTCTTTTCTGACTATGAAGACTGGAATCGTTGAGTTTGATTGGTTTATGATGGCACAGGCATCAGACTCCCATTTATCAGCCAACTTATGCTTCCCATCAAAAGTCAAGACTTAACTAGTAATTGGTCGCCTGGATGTAAAACGGCTTCTCGAACTCTAGTGTCATAGTCCTTCTTATGGCGATCCTGAGCTATCTTGGCTGATATTGATGCTAATACATACGATTTCCTCAGTCTCCCTTTCAAGTTGTCTAAATACGTTGTCGTTGTTAATTTCTCTTTTCCTGATTCTAGTCCAAACGTTAGGTCTATAGACAGGCGTGGTTTTCTGCCAAACGTCAGAGCAAATTGGGAAAACCCGGTTGTTTCCTGTTTCGTACAGTTGTACGCATGAACAATTGGACCAAGGTACGAATTCCTGTCGGCATTCTGGTAGTTTTGAAGAGTGGCGAGCATATTCAGTAGAGTGCATTGGATCGTTAGCACTAACCGTTTCCCATGGGGTGATATGGTGTTGTTCTAGACTTATTTACCCCAGTGATGTTGAAAAGTTTTTTCATCAAACGGCTCTCGAGGTTACCTCCTTGGTCCGAATGAATGCGTTCTGGCATACCATTGTGCAGCACGTAATGATTGAAAAACGCCTCTGCTGTTGGTCGAGCAGTCATGTTCTTTGTTGGAATCGTTTAGGCGTACCTTGTGAAATGGTCAGTAATCACCAAGATGTGTTGGAAACCACTTTTCGAAAGCTTTAACGTCAGGAAGTCCATACACACGATCTCTAGTGGTTTTGTGTGTTGTCTGGATGTTGGTCAACGGAGCTCGTTCGTTAGGAGGTTTCTTTCTCTTTAAGCATCTTCGGCATTTTTGGATCCAAGAGTCTATATCTTTCGTCATACCACTCCTTCACAAGTGATGTTGTTCTGTCACGGACTTGGTGACCCATATCGTTGTGAAGTGATCGTAGAACTGTTGTTATCTGCGAATGCGGTAAGACCAGTTTATCTGTTATGGTACCATCTACTGTTGCTCTCCTGTACAATATTGCATCCTTGACTGATTTTATCGAAATGTACAGTTGGTTATGAGCAGGTGATGATGGAATGTGCTCTTTCCGTGGCCGTTGTCCTTTTGAAACATGTTCTAGCCAAGTCCATATAACTGGATCACGTAACTGCTCTTCTCTGATGTCAACATTCCTCATGGGTGTCTTGTGTGTCTCTCCCATCAAATCATTAGTTGTAACGGCCAAACACTCAACAGATGGTTGGCGTTTTATGGAAGTACAAGCTGCCTATATGGATTCTGTTGGAATATGTGTGATCTCCACAGGATTCAAGTCAAAATACAAACATTTCAAATAACTCTCAATTTTCCTATTTAATAAACAGAACGCTAAAAATACATCTATCACAGTTACTTGCGACGAACTGAAATTTGGTGCTTGTGTTTGAAAATATAAGCGTCGACTCAACTTCAAACTGCATACTTTGCGATATATATCTTTCCACTTTATTGGTTCTGAATATCATGTCGTTATCTTTTAACTTTAATTTAAAAGATTTGTTGTCATATTATTATTTCATTTTACATCATCTGTTTAAACACATGTAGCCACTTCACCAAAAGAGCAGCTAATCTAAGGATTGATTTACCCTTTTGCGGACCTGCCTTTTGTTATATCATTTGTTTGGGTATACAAGTGCTATATTTTACGCTCTCCTAATTGCTGTATTTAAACATGGACTAAATCGCATCGATGGTGAAATTCTTGTTTTGCAAGGTATTTTATTTATCAAAGCATAAGTGACATTACTTAAGTTTTTGCCTTTTTTACATGTTAATTGATTATGATTTTATGCCATTCAGTCTGTTTCTAAAACGGACTCTATCGTTTAATCGTATTAATAGAAACACTTTTCATTATACCTGGAGCCTACATTTCACGACTCATCGTTATTGTCGGTCCTGCATTTTGTATAGAGACTTTGTCAACAGAGCGAAATTAATATCTCAAAAACTTTTACACCACGATTATGGTCAATCACAGTTGCAAATAACTAAATACCGAAGTTATTGTGAATTTAATTTCTGCATATGCGCATTTCGACAACTTATGTCTCATCAGTGAAGATAAAATCTAAACGTTGGAAGACCATAAACTCAAAGATATTTAAAAAAAACTGATAGAGAGCAAATAACCAATATGATCTAAATGTAAAGCCAAAATCAGCTAAGGACAGAGCTTTGCATGACGGAGATACTCCTTAGTTTTAACAAAATTTACAAAAATTTAGATATTGTAAGGTTCCAAATATAATCGGTTTCGGGTCAGCACCGAAGTACTGACTACTGGGCTGGTGAATACCCTCGGGGACTAACAGTCCACCAGCAGTGTCATCGACCCAGTGGTAACAAATAACTAAATACCGAAGTTATTGTGAATTTAATTTCTGCATATTCGCATTTCGACAACTTATGTCAATTGGCACTACAGCAGTTTTCGTTACAATGGATATATTTCAGAAATGAAGATAGACATATTTGAGTAAATCCAGAGTTTATTACTGAGTTGACAAACACCGACTATGACACAATCGGATTTTTCATTGACAAAGTGACGGGTGCCCCTCGATTATTCTTACTGTTCAGATGCACCCAATGATATCCTCAAGTTATGTAGGTGTTCACATTGCTATTACTTTGAATTTTCAGCTTTGTTGATTGATGTTGTGTATTTGTTTTAAGATTATTTCTGTTCTTTTAGGTCATATTTTGCTTTTTGGCTTCTTAAATAATTTGCTTTCATCTGAATTGAGTATATACGTTGTCGAAAATACGGCCATCTGCAGAACTTAAATTCTCTGCAGCTTCTGTATCTTGCTTTTTTCATCGTTTCGGATTTGTCCAGCCTTTGTTACTTTAATCTCTTCAGAAATTATACGTCCGTCACTATGACATCATTGACAAATATGACGATGTCTGTGTCCCAAATGAAAACGGACATTTTCGGCTAGATTTCACGTCTATCCGCTTTTGACTCAACTCTGGATTTACTCAATGATAGTGTGACGGTGCATCTAGTGGAGCAGAACAAGTTTACCCTTCCGGAGCATCTGATGTCGTTTCCGGATTTCATTGGAGTTTACGCTATGATTACCTTAGTTCTTAATGTCGTCTTTTAATTTCCGTGCATTGTGGCTGTCTCACGTCCTTGTTTTGTCTATGTTTTCTCTGTTGCCGTTTCTGCCATGTCTTTGGACTTCGAGTTTTTCGTGATCATCACTTCTCTTGTTTCTTCGGTTTTCTACTACCGTTTTTTTGTAGTTTTGCTTTCACATTGTATGTCTTTGGTCATTACATTGATACATGATTTACCATGTTCTGTTGTCTTAGCTATTCATTTGCTTTAATAAACAATGAAGGGATTTTTAGCAAATGCACATGGGACAAAATCTCTACAAAAAATGGTAGAACTAAGCAATGGAACAATTATTCTTCTTGAAGTCACCATGAGGGCTTCAGCAAAGAGCTTTGCTCACCCTCCATAGTAAGTTCAAGACGGTTTTGCCTTATATTTTTACTTGTTGCTTTAGCAGAGAATTCTAAATTCTTATAAGCAAAGTATTATTCTTTTCAAGAAATTGTAGTATTACGCCAATGAATTAGAAATGGAGAAAGGCGATTTTCGGATAAAGAAAGGCAAAGTTTGGGTACCCATATACCGGTTTAACTCAACTGCTAGCTTTTGCAAGTGCCTGGACCTTTTGATTAAGAGTAAATTTTACTTGTTTTGCTATGTTTTCTATTATAATATACGACCCTACATTGAAATGCAGAGAATTCATGATGAATAAGACGCAAGAAGTGTTCCTGTTTGGCAACTTACTTAAATTAAAGGTGAATAAGTAATCACATAAAAAAATCATAAAAACGTGCATGTATGACTAGTTTGCATATGGTACCAGATGTGCAGAAATATAGGTTTATGTGATGTAAAATCAAAGTTTAAAGATTGATAAAATAAATTGTTTTAGGATTAAAGAAATTTATACTTACCTCACAGCTTGTGTATATGTATAAGATTTAGTGTTTGAAATGCAGCATTAACCCAATTGATTCGCGATGCTTGACATACATGTTAGATTTTGTGTCATTTCATGAATGAATACAAAACACCTGCGATGGGTCATTCTAGTACTCTATCTTACCAAAAAACAAAAGGCCCGTGATTAAAAAAATTCAAATGCAAAAGCTTTTCATAAATGAGAAAGACATTGTAGGTGTTTCCTGTTATCTTTTTTATTCTATGAAACATCAATGAAAACTGAAAAATTAAAAACAAAAGATTCAAAACTAAGACACATACAGTGTGAAATACTCTAATAAAAACCCGAAAGTAGTATCAGGTGTTACGTAAGGGTTAGCATTGTAACAGAATATAAGTTCCACCATAAGATTTATTCCAAATGAAAAAAAAATTCATAGAATGTGTTCCGTTGGGACACATATTGTGATATTTGTTCCTAAAGGAATAAAAGTTATTTGTTTGTTCCAAAAGGAAGAAATATTATGGAACCAGGTGGAACAAATATATGTTTACAAGCATGTCCTGCTTAGTATACGATAACCTAAAGTATTTCAAAAATAATCAAACAAAAAAAAGAAGATCACGAGGGAAAACTCCATCACAGCTTTATTTTAATCCTGATTCGAAAATATAAGTTAAACTGCAACATTGGACATTAAGGCTTAGACATCCACACAGCAAATCAGTACTATGTAGCAAATCGCAAAGGAAATTCCATACAGTTTGCTATTATATAAACAAATCTTTTGAAATATTCCAATCTGTAAAATAAAGTATGAATAGTATGAATTCAGTAAATGCTAATGAATGATAAATAACAAAGATGACAGACTGTCATTCATTTGAATATTCTTGGCAAAATAGCCACGTTGTTCCGATCCCGAGTCTTAGATCCCATTGAAGGGTGAACAATAGCGTGTTTCTGACTGGAAGTATGTTCACAGAGCGTACAAATTGCTTTGGCTTTGGGGTCCAATTACTGCAGTCAAGGATGGCCTCAACATATATAGTGATAAAGTATACTCAACAAGTGGAGTGAATCAGATGTGGATTCTCAAAAACTCAAAAGACTTCTTAGAATATTTATCTTCAACTGAACTCGACCACTGCAACAGTGTCAAAACATTTGATTTTTTCTACTCTCTGTACTACTCTTCCACACGATAAGCTAAAGTCAGTACTCCGGGATTTAATTCATCAGTCTTTCTGTACTAAAAAGCGTGAAAGAAGATAATCATATTTAGTAATAGGTAAAGATGGGCCTATTTTGTTAAACATCACACTGATTCACACAAAAAGTATACAGAGGATGCTGGAATTCTTTTTATAGAATTTGGAGGACGAGTTTTCCAGCAGACAATAGGGATACCAATGGGGACTAATTGTGCGTCACTTTTAGCAGATTTAGTTCAGAAAAAAGACAATAAGCTAGCCAAATCCTTTAATTTCAGTTTCCGTTATATAGATGGTGTTCTTTCATTGAACAATCCTCAATTTAAGGATAACCTTCATTTAATATACCCAAATGAACTCGAAATTAAAGAGACCACTGATACACCATTATCAGCATCATACCGGGACCTATACCTCTACATTGACAACTATGGACGTCTCAAAACAAAACTTTACGACAAGCGTGATGATTTCGACTTTCCAATAGTGAACTTCCCGTTTTTGAGCAGTAATATTCCCATTTCTCCGGCATATGGCGTGTACATTTCACAACTCATTCGCTATTGCCGTGCCTGTAGTTTGTAGAGCGATTTTGTCAACAGAGCGAATTACTGTCTCAAAAACTTATACATCAAGGGTATGTTCAGTCAGTGTTGCAATTGTCACTACAGTTTTATGGTCGTCACCACGATTTGACAGACCATTACAATGTTTCTGTTTCACATATGAGAACAGATATCTTTGGGTAGATCCAAAGTTTGTTACCGGACTGACTAACACCAACTGTGACAAAACCGGACTTTTCACTGGCAGTGTGACGGGTGCCACGCGTGGAGCAGATCATGCTTACCCTTCCGGGGCACCTAATGATACCTCAGTTTTTATAGGGGTTCACACTGCTAGTGCTTTAGTTTTGTGGCGTTCTTGTTCATTTTTGTTTATTTCTTTTGTCTTTGTCAGACTGTCTCAATTCGTGTTGCTGTGAATTGCCGTGATTTTGGATTCATGATTTTAGAATTCCCACTTTCCTCGTTCTTGCTTCGGTATTCGTTTGCCGATGTATTGAAGATTTAACACATATACTGGCCTCCCTTGAGCTAACCGGCAGTTTTGCGGCAACCATGACTTGAAAAATCTTTCAAAATTACGTTTTGTCTCATTCTTTCCTTGTTGAAGACAGTGGACTTATAAAAGTCTGCTTGTTTAGTGTTTTTTTTTTTTCGTTTTTTATTATTATATAGAAAAAGAGGGTAGAAAATTTGAGGTTTTCTTGCCCCAAGACCGGTTTAACCCTACCGCTTGCTTTGCAAGTGTTGATACAATGTCCCTAGTCCTTATCATTGTTAACGTTTGTCTTTCGTTTGTGTTTTTGTTGTTGAGGTTTAAGCCAATTGTGAATTGTGGAATGTGATTGTAGTTCCCGGCCATTGTAAGTGTTTACTGTTATCCTGTTTTTGTAATGTTCTTAATTTTTTTTTCTTTCATTGCAGATGTTTCCTATTCCTTTCCCATTTTTAATTTGCAGTCCATATTTTAATGCAATAGATGATAGTCCATCATTTCTGAGGACGCAGATGTTGGCGTTTGGTAGCACACTGGGATAATCTACATAAATACCGGTAACGCTAATGTCAATACACACGGATAGTCTTTCTCAAAAGATAACCAAAAATACTGTCATAAATGCGCTATGGTGACTTCAAAATGAAAAACAACGATAAAAGCATTGTTCCATTGCTTGGTTTTACCATGTATTTGTAAAGACTTTGTGTCATGTGCATTTACTCCATATCCTTTCATTGTTGATTGTCATAAATGTCTTTTAAAACCAATAAAGAATTAAGGATGGTCACTCCTCAGGTTTCTGAAACTATCTCTGACTTTCGGAATTCTCTTATTTTATCCACCATGATGCACTAGAAAATTTTGCACACCGACCCCCACTTTTCTTTTCAAAATGTGTTTGTATACATCTTGAATAAACTTTTGACAAAATTTGATGAAATTCTTGATATATCTTCCTTGTATTCAGAAGGGTGATTGCTTTAATGCAAAGTAAATGAAAAATCAAGAGGAGTTCGGTTTCCCGCCAAAATTTTAGGCTTGTAAATCTCAAAAACGGGCACACTGCCATATCGATATTTTTCGCTTAAAATGGTGTATGATCTATGTTCTAATAAATTAAGATACTTATTTTAAAACCTTGATATAATTAACTTGAGGAGTGACCATCCTTAATTCGTCATCCATTCATGTACGTGTATGTACCGGTACAATACATGTCTTAGCTACTTTTCCTGGCAGATACCTATTTTTTTTTAAATCTGTGGCAGACAATATAATCTTAAGATAATATTTCTCGTATATAAAATAAGCAGAGATATGGTGTCACTATCAGGGTTTATTTTTGAAATTTCATCAGCTACCGTTGATATGTTATCAATAAATTTAAAACGAAAAAAATATATAGTAAACAAATGTAGAGTATCAAATAATTTGTAAGTGCCTTCGGTTACCTTTGATTTTTAAAATCACTGTATGTAATAATGATATATTTTCATCACTAATTTGTTTTACATTGGGATATTGAGTACTATGACGTTTGAAAATCTGCCAACAGACAGGAATAGTTTAATCATAAATTATCATATTTTGATTTTTTTTTCATTTTTGCTATTAGTCCATTAAATTATGTTCTTGGGAATATGTTCATTTCCCTATTTGTTCTATTTTCATTTAAAAGGCATAAAGTCGAATTAAATATTGGGTCGTTTGTCCATCGATTTTCGCTCAGCCTATTTTTGATCCAATATATAACATAAAGATTAGCTTACATAGATTCCAAAGTCATATAAAACATGCACAAATACAGGATGTGTTAGCGAGGTCGATTTCTCTCACAGTTCGATTTCTTTAGTTAATGGACTTGTCATCTTGTAATACCTAAGGTAACGTAATTTTTATAAGCAAGTTTCTGTGTCGCCTGCGTTTACGCAGTGGCGACATAAAGGGATCACCATCTGTCGTCTTGCGTCCGTCGTCGTCGTCGTCGTCTGGCGTAGGCGTCACAAAAAAATTCTGTCGCATTTTTCTCAGGAACTACATATCCAAGCATTCTGCAATTTCGCATGGAATATTAGTATGGCGACCTTTACCGTGTAATAAGGTTTTGGATCTCTTGCATGCCCACTTCCTGTTTTACGAAACTTATAATATTTTTTCGTCTTGAAAATTTGTGATATTTTTCTCAGGAATCACATATCCCAGCTTTCTGCAATTCAAGATGGAGCATAATAATGGTGACCCATACCATGTAGCAGAGTTTGGGATCACTTGCATGCCCATTTCCTGTTTGACGGAACTTACAATATTTTTGCGTCTTGAAAATTTGTGTTAAATTTTTCTCAGGAACCACATGTCCCAGCTTTCTGCAATTCAAGATGGAGCATAATAATGGTGACCCATACCATGTAGCAGAGTTTGGGATCACTTGCATGCCAAATTCCTGTTTGACAGAATTTAGAATGTTGTTTGCTATCAGCGTCACAAAAAAATTCTGTCATATTTTTCTCAAAAACCACATATCCCTGCCTTCAGCAATTCAATATGGAATATCAATATGGGGGCCTTTACCGTGTAACAGAGTTGGGGACCTTTCATTTGCCAACTTCCAGTTTTATTGGATTTACAATATTTTTTTGCATCTTGAAAATATATGTCACTTTTTTCTCAGGAACCACATATACCTGCCTTCTGCAAATCATCATGGAATGTCGGTATCAGGAACTATTCAGTGAAAGAAAGTTTAGGATCTCGCAAATGCCCACTTACTGTTTGACAGAACTTAGAATTTTTTTGCATCTTAAAACTTTATCACATTTTTCTCTGGAACCACATTTTCTTGCCTTCTTACCGAAGTTACTGTTAATATAGTTTCTGCATATGCACATTTCGACACTTTATGTCTGTTCAGTGCAGATAAAATCTAAATGTTTGTAGAACGTCAACTCAAAGATGTTTAAAAACTGATAGAGAACAAATAACCAATATGAAAGTAAAGCCAAAATCGGCTAAGGACAGAGCTTTGCATGAGGGAGATACTCCTTAGTTTTCATTATAATTTACAAGAAAATAGATATTGTAAGGTTCCAAATAGAATCGGCTTTCGGGTCAGCGCCGAAGTACTGACTACTAGGCTGTAAGCCATCTAGGGTATTCACCAACCCTGTAGCCGATCTTATTTGAAAACTTGCAATGTAACAAATGGGATAACATCTACAATGGCTGAAAATTACAGTCTTATGCCACAATCTGCCGGGGAACTACACAGGAAAAAAACAAACAAGACAAAGGACGATTGGAACGCAGGACGGTCGGACTTGGTAGCAGCATTAGCAAAAGCCAGTGGTAGGGTTAAACCGGCTTATGGGTACCCAAACCTCCCTTTTACCTGTCCCGTTTCCCTATGGCATACTAAACATACGAATGAAACCCAATACAGGTAGACTATTAACTCCATGACCACAATCTTGAAAGGAGAGAAAATGACAATACGTAGTTTTGAAAGATGGTCAAGGGGTGCTCGCCGCTAAACTGCCGGCTAGCTCAAGGAGTTAGTCTGCTGGTAAAATAATGTCGATTTAAGGAAATAAAATCAAATTCAAAACTACCGGAAGGGTTTGGTCAAGAATCATAATATATTTCAGTAGACATTGGCACTATCAGTGAGAGGCCAGTATGTGTGTAAAATTTTCAGCTCACTATTTCTCAAAGCTTATTTTACGGAAGCAAGCAGAGTATCTTGTCGTAAAGAATGTACATTACGTCCCAGATTTTCTGGATCTTTAATCAGTTTTTGGCATTTTTAACAACAAGCCCATAGTAATAAGCTGTTTGCAAGTAATGCCATATTGAGATATTAAATGTTCATATCTATAATAAAACGTCTTAAAAGTATTCAACAACTTAAGAAATATGTATCCTGTTGTAAAATATTGGCTGTGATAGTAAGGTTACGTTCATTAAATCGTCAAGAGTAGAACAAACGCGTGCAAATCGTACTAGTTGAGAAATATACACCCCGTAGGATGGAGCTAGAGGAATATCTGAATTTCAGAAAAATGTGTTTAAAACTGATGAGTATTCCCCTCTGGCATAGATCTGCCTTCAGATGATTTTTGCTTTTCTATTTAGATCTTATTGGTAAATTGTTTCAGCTTTCAGACATATGTCGGATTATGGATTTCTTAATGTTTTGATTTGATCTGCACTGAAGGAGACATGGCTATATGCTGACACTAAATTTACAGTAACTTCAGTAATCATTGTGTTGTAGAAGCAATGGTCACGAAGTTGAATTATCTCCGACATGATTGCTGTAGTTTTAAAATTTATGTGTCTGACAGCTGAAAACAACCACATTTTTGTAAAATATCGTTAATATCAGATGATTGATAAAAATTGTAATTAATCATAGAATATTAATAAATATCAAACTGGTTTTTTGTATAATATATCTTTGTCATATTTTTATTTAACCATTTATTACTGTGTCCTTTGTAACTACTTAAAGTTTAAACACTGCTCACCTAGCTTATGGTGTCTGCAGGATATTATTTTCCTATTGTAGAATTTTGTGAAATTTTCTGTGGAGAAACATAATTATATTATTGTTCAAAATATACAATAAAATTTGGGGTCACCGTGTATTTACTAAAAACTAAAATTGAAAGTTTAAGGATTTTACATAGAAATGATAGGGAAAATAATTATACAAGAGGACAGCTTTTGTACTATAGATTTTTTCATTCTTTGCATGGGTTTTGAAGTCATTATACNAGGGTCACCGTTGAAATAAGAGGGATAAATTGAGATATTTATACTATAACTAATCAGAGATTTTGATTATCGCAAAATATTCAACGAATGATCGAATAACGCAGTAATTCACGAATGCGCGCAGCGCATGAGTGAATTACAGCGTTTTTCGATCATGAGTTGAATATTTTCGATAATCAGAATCCCGGATTAATTATTGTTTTTATTATATAAACCTCTCACATCAAATATAGCGGTTTAATTTAAAGATTCATTGCATGAACTACGTTTTCTATGTTAATCCGCTGCGACGTTTGCTTAACAACAACGTTGCCAACGTCTATTGTGACGTCACTTCCTAGAGTGAAATTTTGGAAAATAATTTCACAGTTAATTATCACTTTTCTTTCACTGAGAAATTTCAATCTTTCACCGCAATCTATATAATAAGTTAATTTCTTTGAAATTCATTTATCAAATTATCTCCATTGCATAAGTTCTGTGGTCTGTAATAAATCCAGCAACAGATTGAAGGCAAGTGCGTTTTAAGTTCACCTTTTTGTAACGAAAATCTTAAATAAATATTTTGTTTAATTTCTGAATGAATGAAACCTAAATGGACAAGTACTTAAGACAATGATGCCAGAATAATTGCGACACCTTAAAGCTATGTTTGACTAGTTTTAATGGTATTATTTTAGAATATGCGCTGACAGGAAATTCTTGTAGTTTTGCTTAGACTCTACTGAGTATTCAAAATATGCTGTTTAGTCAATGCCAGTTACACTTCCAATTTCACCAACTATTGAAGTCACTTTAAAACAAATTTTATGTACCCGAGTCTGTCAAATTATATTTACTGTCTATTCTATGTGAAAGTGGAGAGATTTTAGTAGATTCAGTGCTTTGACCAAACCGACGTTTACTTAATTTGACTAAAACATCGAATTTCAGAAATTTACTATTTTCATCAACATTCTTACCCCTTAAAAATACCGAGTCTCCATTCCGTGTATTGCACTTGGTGAATGTCCTTGATACTGGATGTGGCTTCCTATTTCGATATTTTTGGTTGTGAGTAGTTCTTTCTATTTTGTTTGATAATGGCTTTCCCTATTATTTGATTCTAATGTTGCTGATGAAAGGTTACTCCTTGAAGCATGTGTAATGCATAGCAAAATCTCCTGTTTATTATGTAACTTGGCTGGTTTTGTAATAGGGTCTGTAAGTCTCGTTCAATTTTTGGACTTCCGGGTACATCATTTGTACCCGGAAGTTATATTTTAAACAGGAAAATATGACGTTTCAAGCAAAGAATGTGGACGTCATAATCCCACAACGTAATAGTTTGGCGGGAAACGTTTTTAAATTTGAATTTTATCGTGATTTCTCGATGTCACATGACGAGACTTACAGATTCTATTTTAATTAAGTCCAGTGTCTCCAATCATGTTTTTTCCTCCAAGCACCAGATCATACCGCATGCTCTACTAGATGGTGACTAAAACCTACTTAAATTTGAGATTGGCCACCAAAACTCAATTTTTGGTGAACTGACCACTGAAGTTTTGTAAAAAAAATATTTAATTTGTGTTAGTTTTGGTCACCAAATTTTACAATTGGCCACTAAAATTTTTGGAATGGTGGGCATACTGGCGACCCTGAATTAAATTCTACTTTGATGGCTATAACCCTCGATTTTTTTTAGATTCATCATGCTAGTACTTTGTTTTTGTGAGGTTCTGTATAGTTCTGTTTCTTCATGTTTTTTGTGTCAAGTTTGTGCCCTACATTTCCTTCCTCCTCCGTATCCCTTTATCTCTCATTAAATTTTTCGAATTTTCCTTCCCGCCGTGCGCGGTCCCGGCTGAAGAATAGGCCCACAGCATCCTCTGAGCTTGGAGTATGAGCCATCCTAACAGAGGACCCCGAGGGAACCCCGGGATATAGAAATA
Organism: Modiolus philippinarum; assembly: GCA_002080025.1. Lineage (NCBI taxonomy): Eukaryota > Metazoa > Mollusca > Bivalvia > Mytilida > Modiolidae > Modiolus > Modiolus philippinarum. The sequence continues at coordinate 132,105 of MJUU01032931.1, read as the reverse complement.
GGACCCAGTATCTCCGGCTTGCGGGGTGTGACCCCTCCTAAACGACGAAGGAGGCGTTGNATTCCGATATTCAAGTCTCCGCATCATTTCATTATATCCTTTCCTGTTTCATCCTCATGTTGACAACATTTTGCATTTATCAATTTTGAGATGACTTCACTTTTTAATAAGTTTCAATAATTCATATTGTTCCCAAATTTTATGATTTGTCTGACAATAACTGCATAATTTTTAAAAATCAAAAAAACAAGCGAAGTATGAAAAAGAAAGGAAATTGGGTAAATGTCAAGGATACAACATCCAATCTCCAGGTTAAAACGACCAAAAACAAGGCATCTAGGGTCACCGTACGGTCTTCAACATAGCGAGGAACCTCACACCATATAGCAAGCCCTAAATGAAAGTAGTTAGTGGAAAGTTAGTGGTTTTAGAGTACTACATGTATTGAATTTGACCGACATAATTTTATAGAACTCTGAGCAAATAGGCATATACTCAAAAGATTATTAGTCTGCCGGTTGTGAGTTCCTAATACTGTACATGAAAACAGCCAAATTTGTGTTAAATATCATTAACATCAGATGAAGTTTGGAGATGATTGATAAAAATAAATAGTAATTAATCATAAAATATTAATAAGTTCAAAACTGGTTTTTATATCATAACTCTTTGTCAAATTTTTATGTTACCATTAATTACTGCCTCCAACATGACTACGCTTTGTTTAAACACTGCTCACCTGGTAAAAGTTTATAATAGTATTTGATGAAATCTAAATAGTATTGAATATGTCATGATCAGAAATTCTTAGATATGCTGAGCCTCTACTAAACAACCTTAAGCTAGTATGGTCAACAGGAACAGGGTACATGTACGCAACATTCATTTTGCTTTTAACATTGATTCTAAATCGCTTTTGTAAATTGTTTTGTTCCCCTCAATGGTTTAATGTTTGTCTTTTGTCATTTTATTGTTTTTCTTATGCAGTTCCCTGGTTGATTGTGACATGTGATTGTAATGTTCGGCCATTGTAAGTGTTTCCTGTTATCTTTCCTTCATTACTTTTCTTTTAATGTTCGAATTTTCCAGCTTGTTTTTCTTGTATTGTTCTGCATGAACAAATAGAAAAATTTGCATTGGACAAAATCATTAGAAATACATGGGAAAGATTAAGCAAATTGAACAACACCAGTGTTGTTCTTTTTCATCTTGAAGTCACCATGAGGCATTCAATAATGAACAAACACTCATACCTCATAGTAAGTTCAAGACGACCTCTAGCATCGGATTTGAGAGAAATTCAATTGCTAAACGTCAAACAACACCATATCCATCTCTCAACTTTTTCTTCATGGCTGCGGGATAAATCGAATTTAGTCCCCCATTTCAGGATATTATTCAATGCTTATCCTTACAATATTTTTAATCAATCTTTTTTGAGATATTTTTATTCGTATGGCACTAATATTCGAATGTTAAAATTTAATAAATTTGTCCCAATGTCATGATTTTTTTTTATAATGACGCCTTAAACTGAAACAAGAGAGACACAATACAAACGATAAAAGTTAGTGGTTCTTAAACTTCAAAATTATTTATTTTGACCTACATAATAATATCATTCTGAACAAATTGGTTTATGTCCGAAAATTTATTTGTCTAACAGCTGTTATTTTTAATGCTACACAGGGAAACAGCCAAATTTTGGTAAAATATCTTTAATATCAGATGAATTTTAAGATGATTGATAAAAATAAATAGTAATCAATCATAAAATATTAATAAATTTCAAACTGGTTTTTGTATAATTTATCTTTGTCAAATATTTATGTAACCATTAATTACTGCTCCAATATAACTACCTCAAGTTTAAACACTGCTCACCTGGCCTAAAAGCTACGTGTAATAAGAATTTATTAGTTTTTGATGTATCATAAAAGTATAGAATATGTGATGATCGGAAATTCATGTCGTTTTTATAATTCCAAACGAAATTCAAATATTTAACGATGTTCCTTAATAGCGTGCTATAATACACCTGACAAAATAATGAATTGAAACCCCCGTCTGGTGTTCTGGGATCCTCCGAACTAAGTTGGCATTATTAAAGACTTGCTGATGTTAGATGGGAGTAAAAATTACCCGACAGAATTGATAAGAGCCGGAACTCAAATGGCAAAAAGACAACCAGGGGTAAAACCATTGTTGTGTTATTGTCAATTGCAATGGTCCTGACTTGGTACAAGCATTTCAAAAGAAATGGTGGGTTTGAACGGTTTTATGGCTCGTAAAACCTCCCCTTCAAATGCAGAAGTGTCCGGTAGAAGTTCAACGGCAATTTCTTTTTTTAAAGGTTGTAGACATTAAAAAGGATTGGTCAGACCAGTATTTAGTGAAAAAAAACCTTGAATTACAGATCGGCCCGAAACTGCCAAATTTTTCCACAAGGGACTGATATCTATCTTAGAACTTTTTCAATGATCGAATGAGACGGAATTTTTTTAAGTCTTGATGAATAAGTCGGTCGCGGAGATACCTATGCCTAATGACAAAGTCTGCGTAATTAATTGTAGCTCTCAGGTAACAAATTAACTTTAAAACATACCACCATAATTAGGAGAAGTTGGGACACAAGAGAAGATACATATTTCCATGTTACACAAATTAATAATATGGAAATTGAAGTTGTCCATTTTAACGAAAAGTTTAGTACTGAGATTATCATTTTCGTCAAATTCGAGGTGTAAGTCCAAAAAGATGTAAATCTAGCGGTTTCTGTTGTTTTCTGCATTTCTAATTCTAGGGCATATTTTTGATGAGCTATATTTACCAAGAGATGCCGTATTAATGGAAAAAACATCATCAATGTATCTATAAGTGAGATTGTAGGATCTAGCATCTTTAATTGCATGAGCTTTTACGAGTCACTGAAGAAATTCAGTTTCGTAGAAGAATGAAAACAAGTCTGCGAGTATCTACAGGCCACACATATTAAACTAAACCTATACAGATATGTGATTAAGTTCGTCCAAATCTTCGACATTCCTCAATGAAAACAATAGTGCAGTATATTTTGTATATAAATATTTATACCATGTCTAATGTCGTGTATTTTACAGGATAAATATAACATGTGAAATGCAAAAAAATAGAACTGCTATCCAAATCAAACATAAAGAATTAAAACGAAATTAATACTGATTACACATCAGATCTAAACTGATTGCAGGTTGTTAGTATTGATTTTGAAAATATTTATGTTGTTCATTAAATGACAACAGCACCATTATATACATTTTGTGATTCTACGATTTTTTTTTTATCTTCCAGAATGTTAATATTTTGTTATTGAATCCAATCATAGCATTGGTTAGCGGCTGAAAGCGTGTGTACCGATCTTACAAATGCCTTCTCTGCTATAGTACCTCCTCTGCTATAGTATTTCGTACGATGGCCGAGGTGAGCCATACAGAAATTTATTTTTCGAAGCGGAAGTAAAATATCTCTTTTTAAATTTGTACATGTACAAATGAACAAAATGGCAAATGTAAAAAAAAGTAGAATTTTGTTTATATATTTTTTTAATTTTGTACATGTACAAATGAACAAAATGGCAAATGTAAAAAAGTAAGTGATAACCGAACCGTCAGTCTGAAAAGAACAATCCAAGGACAATGGCAACGTCGGAAAAACGAAGAAACGAAGACATAACATGAGCACGGCACAGAAAAGAAAATGAAGACACGCACATATACAAAAATGAACAACAAAGCAGAATTTTGTTTATATATATTTTTATGTACAAAATTGAAATATATATATATAAACAAAATTCTACTTTTTTACATTTGCCATTTTGTTCATTTGTACATGTACAAATTTAAAAAAAAGATATTTTACTTCCGCTTCGAAAAATAAATATCTGTACGGCTCCCCTCGGCCATCGTAATTTCGACATCATATACACATAATAGCTGAATCTTAATAAACCAAACAGTAATTCTAAATACTTTTCTGGATGTAACTATCATCGTTGGTCCTGCTAAAAGAAAAACTAAAATTTTCGATAAAAAGGATGATTTCGATTTCAATATTACTGATGTTATTTTCCTTTACTGTGACGTTCATTTAACGCCATTCTACGGGACGATTTGCCCACTAATGAACGTTATCATTGCATCACATCCAAACTGTTACAACAAGGTTACATATTTTATTGATTATTATATAGATACTACATTTATTTCGGTTAGAGTTAAATTATATGTTATGGTCTCATGTTCATATACTCCATATCCTTTCGTAAAATACATAATCACTGTCGTAAGTGATATCACAATATCGTCGCCATTCTTCAGTAAATAATGGTTTACAGTAGAATATGACCCACGTAAGATCGATGCACTCTACCTAATCTTCAACACGTAAATGACCAGCCATTAGTGTTCATTACCATGACATAACGTCATAAAACACCTGACGTCAAAATGCAAGTTACACTCAAATAGCGACGGCGTTACTCACACAATATGGGTTTCCAGAGTTGCTTGTCGCCTTTTAGGGAAGAAAAAGATACTCGCATTGGATCAAAATTAAATATTGGGATACTTTTTACTCGTGTAAGAAATTATACGTCTTTACTTCATGTTTCGCTTCGCTCATCTCGAGAAAAGACGAAATGTCTTACTCTCATGAAAGATATCCCGATCTTTAATCTGATCTAATGCAAGATCCTGCTTTTCTTATGTTATCGTCTTGGCACATTGACATGAAAAATAATCAGTTTAATAATTCAGTTTATTTTCAAAAATTTCATAATAAAAAGCATAACTAGATTCGAAATTATAGTTATCGAAAATATTCATCTCGTGACCAAAAAAGCTTTGTAATTAACTCATGCACTCAATAATCATTATTTCGGATTTAATTTAGTAATACTATACGAATACATATAATAAGTGTTATAGTAGATATGATCATCTCATATCGAAATATGGTTTGATTTGAAAACAGTCATTTTTACTCGTTTTTATGGCAAATATTGTTAAAAATGCCAGAAACTGATAAAAAATCTAGACAAAACTTGGATATAGCTTACATTCTTTAAATAATAGGGCATACCATTGGGATATCCTTTGTTTCCTGTTATCCATCTTTTACATCCTGCATGAATCCGTTACATTGGCCAAGTAATTCCAAAAACCTAGGAAAACATTGGCAGAGCTATATCGAGGTTTCTGGAGAATGTGTTCGTTCGTCAAATAGATTGTTTAGAAACAGACATTGATCTGCCACTATCCGATGACCGTTTCAGAACAATTTAAACAGTCAATAGATTCAAAGCAAATTATACATTTACAGAAAAGTCAAGGGAAGAATGAGGAGAGCCTTTAAGCTCACATTATACTGAAGGAAAGGTCAGCTGAAGATTTCTTGGAATCTCTGAGTCAACAGAGTCCCTTTGAATTCCAAATCTACGGAAGATTGCGGACAGTCTCTGAGTTGAAAGAATTCCTTAAAATTACAAATCAACGACATATTTCGGAAAATCTCCGAGTTATTAGAATTCCTTAGAATCGCAAATCAACGAAATATTGCGTAGAATCCGAGTTGACAGAATCCTTTTGAATTCCCAGTCTTTACGAAATATTGCGGTGAATCTCTGAGTTAACAATTCCTTAGAATTCCAGTCAACCGAAATAGAAGAGAGTCCCTGAGTTAATCAACGAAAAATCGCGGAGAATCTCTGAATTAACAGCATCCCTTATAATTAAAAATCAGCGGAAGATTGCGAAGAATCTCCTAGCCAACAACATTAATTTTGCAGAGATGATCTTGCTTATTACGGGTTGTTAAAAAGCTCTAATAGGTCAATGGTTCTCTAGGCAAAGTCAGTGAAAAAATGCAGAGAATCTCTAAGCAACTGATATTCTCAAGCCTTAAAAGTCGAAAAAGAATGGAAAATTGTTGAGAATACTAGTATCTTAATCATTACCATTATGAAATTATAGGTGTTTTTGTTAATGGTTAGGTTTATAGTAAGTTGTTTATGGTTAGGTTTATAGTAAGAATAAGGACTGGAATCGTTATTTTAAAAATGGTTAGAGTAGTTGTAAGGTAAAGTTTTAGCGTATTGGATATTCAAAAGGATATTGTGATTATTGTTATTTGGAAAGATTTTTTGGAAAGTGTAAAATTGGAGAAAAGTAATTATATTCTTTGTAGGAATGTTGATAAATGGTGTTATTGTTAGAAAATGGGTAAATATCATTTATAAGAATATAGTAAGATTTGTCGAAAGGAAAAGGGCTAAGATTACAATTAGAGAAGTTGTCAGGCAAAGTGTCAAATTAAGAAAATAAAAGAGAAAGAAAGAACGATTACTGTTTGGACAATAGTTCGGTAAAAATTAAGCTGTTTTGTCAGGAAGGGCTGTTGGTTAGAAAAAAGGGTATCAGAAGATCTGAATTTAAATAAAGCTAACAGGGACTCAAAAATACTGTCCTTTTCTGAATCTAACTATCATTATTGATTCTGGTAAAATAAAAACTAAACTATACTGAGTAAAAAAAGTTTAGCAACACATTTTCAACAATTTTGAATTTTAATAAAAATGCTTAATTGTTGATAAATTCTGATTGCAGATAAAAAATATCGACGTTTGCTTTAATTCCACCATTAAATTTTTTTTTTTAATTTTGTCAGTTCGGGTGTACGAGATTATGGTCCTAAAATTAACATAGACTTTGTTCACATAGGCGATTTTCATCTTTTGCAAAAAAGGCAAAAACCACTTAATGGTCACCTTTACATAACCAGTTCTAGTAACCAAAATTGTTTTGTTCGCTTTCTTTGCATAAAAACGAAAATTTGCCATTTTTTGCATATCCCCCTTTTTCAACGTTTTGTTTTTTGGACTGAGTTTTCATAAGATTAATGCAATAATCAGAATTTATATAGACAGACGTAATGCTATTGATTAGCCAAACTCAAATCCAGTTCAGATATGTAAAATTTAATTTATGAATTGAGATTTGGTAGCCTGAAAATAGATGGTATTTATTCACACCAGTTGTTGCTAAATTGTTTTTGTTCAGTATATATGATTTTGATTTCACCGTTACAAATTTCCCCTTCCTTGACGGAGACATTCCTCTAGCTCCATCCTACGGGGTGTATATTTCCCAACTAGTACGATTAGCACGCGTTTGGTCTACTCTTGGTGATTTTAATGAAGGTAACATTACTATCAAAGCCAAACTTTTACAACAGGGTTACAGATTCCATAAGTTGTTGAATACTTTTAAGAAGGTTTATTATAGATATGAACATTTAATATCTAAATATGGTGTTACTCGCAAATAGCTTATTACTATGGGATGTTGTTAAAATGCAAAAAAAAATGATTAAAGATCCAGAAAAGCTGGGACGTAACCTTTATTCTTTACGTAATAGGGGATATCGACAAGATACTCTGCTTGCAATGGTAAAATTAGCTTTGAGATCTAGTGACCTGAAAATTTTATACACACACTGACCTTTCACTGATACTGTCGTTGTCTACTCAAATATTTTATGATTCTTGACGAAAACCTTCAGGGTAGTGCGACAGTGTTTTACCAGCAGACTAGGCTCCTTGGGCTAGTCGGCAATTAAGCGGCGAGCACCCGTTGACCCATCTTTCAAAATTACGTATTGTCATTTCCCCTCCTTTCAAGATTGTGGTCAAGGAGGTAGTAGTCTACCAGTATTGGGCTTCATTCGTATGCTTATCATACTATAGGGAAACGGGACATATAAAGGGGGTTTTGGTACCCATAAACCGGTTTAACCCCACACTGGCTTTTGCTAGTGGCGGTACCAAGTCCGGCTGTCCCGAGTTCCTATCGTTGTTTACGTTTGTCCTTTGTCCTGATTGCGTTTTTCCTGTGTGGTTCCCTGGCAGATTGTGGCATGTGACTGTAATTTTCAGTAAATGTAGATGTTTCCTGTTATCCTCTTTGTCACATGGGTTATGTTAAGAGAACGGTAGAATTATTGTTTTTCAAAAAAAAAAGTTTTTAGGTTTACGGTAGAGGAAAAGGATAATATTTTATATAGCAATTGTAGTTGTTTCCTGTTGTCCCCTTTATTTCGTTTATATTTATTTTAAGGGAAAGGGTAATACTTATTGTTCGGAAAAGATTTACTTCAATCTAAGAAATGATTAGATTCTTATGTTAGTGTTGTTTGGGCATTATTGACATCTGTAGTTAGGGAAATGGTAAGGTGTTTGTTCAGATTGTCTCGGGGTAAATTTTCCAAATTGATAATTGATTATATTTTGTCGGTGCTTTTGTTATCTGTGTTTTTATATCACAATGTTATTTTCAGTTTTGTCTTTGTCGATGATGCTTGTGATACAGATTTGCCGTTCTGATATCAATGTAGAAGAATAATATATGTTTTTCATACTTTCACCTTGGTTTTATTCGAGGGTAAGAAAAGTAATATGTACCATGAATTTTAATTGGTTTTGTCTTAGGGTTAAAAAATGATATTTATACGAATCAGCCACCAAACATATCTTTCACAACCTAATTTTTGCTAAGTACTAGGATGAACATTTACCGTCTTACGACCTGTCTATAGCAATTGCTGTTTAGTTGCTACCGAACATTACCACAATGCGTTTGGAGGTTTGACTCGCAATTAAACCGGTTTGACCCACTTTCTTTAAAATGCCAAGCCAGGCCTATTGAGGTCTACAATTTTCCGATGATTTTTCGCCTGCTTTGTCTTTTTGCCTCTTAGACTTTGGTTCTAGACGATTCTGTTCGGTAATATTATTACTCACTCCATCCCTTTTGAAAGCATGAAGTTATTTCTAATCTGTCACCAACATCGTATGGTAATAAATCTCTTGCTAACGATTCCTGAAGAACACTTTTCATTAAGAGATTCTCTGCAATCTTTCATACACTTTTCTTCCAGCATATCTTTTTCTAAGAGATTTCCCGTAATCTTGCTTTCATATTTAATAAAGACAACTGTAATCGTAGTTTTCCTCAAAGTTTACCTTGAAAATATAATTGTCTCAGTCTTTCGCTCAGTTTTGTCTTTAATTTATTTTTGGCTGAGATGAGAGATTCTATGTTTCTTTGGAATATTTTCCCTAAGAATACTTTGACTATGATAGTGAGATTCTTCAAAATCTTCCTCCAACTTTTCCCACTTTAGGTATATCTACACATTTTCCATAACTTTTCCATAATTATATTATTGTCTTTGACATTCTCTGCCATTTCCATCTTGGAATACTCTAGACTTAAGAAAGCATATGATTCTTAAAGAAAATTAATGACTGTTATAATAAAGGCAGTCGTAAGTTAGAAATCTAGTGTGTTTAAAACAACGGCAGTAGAATACCGAAGGAACAAGGGAAGCGATGCCTACGAAAATCGAAGTCCAAAGACATGGCAAAAACGGTAACAGATAAAACAAAGACAAAACTAGGACGTGAGACAGCTACAATGCACGGAAATAAAAAGATAACATTAAGAACTAAGGCACTCATAGTGTGAACTCCCATGAAAACCGGGAGTGACATCAGGTGCTCCGGAAGGGTAAGCATGTCCTGCTCCGCTAGCGACACCCGTCACACTATTAACTTATATTAACTTATTACAAGATGGTTCATGAACATAAGAAATCCTACGTTTTTGCGAAAGAGAAGCGATCCCAATATTTTGTATCATTGAATTATTAACACTAATAATTGGGCTCATTTATCAATTTTAGACGAGGATACGTGAGCTTTTCTACTCGAAAACAGACATTTACGGTAGTTGCTCATCGTTGAATGCCTTAAAGTGGCTTTAGATAAAGGGTAGCAATAGGTATAAGAAAGATAACAGGAAACACCTACAATGGCCGTAAACCACAATCACATGCCACAATCCACCAGGGAACCGCACGAGAAAAACAATAAAATGACATAAGACAAACATGGACAACGATAGGAATTCGGGATAGCCGGACTTGGTACCGGCACTAGCAAGAGCTAGCGGTAGGGTTAAACCGGTTTATGGGTACCCAAACCTCCCCTTTCTCTGTCCCGTTTCCCTATAGTATAATAAAACATACAAATGAAACCCAATACAGGTAGACTACTAACTCCAAGACCACAATCTTGAGAAGGAAAGAAAAAGACAAAACGTAATTTAGAAAGATGGGTCGAGGAGTGCTCGCCGCTAAACTGCCGGCTAGCTCAAGGAGCCTAGTCTGCTGGTAAAACACTGTCGCACTACGGAATAAAGATCAAACTCAAAACTCCCCGAAGGGTTTGGTAAAGAATTATCATAGATTTCAGTAGACATCGGCAGTATCAGTGAGAGGTCAGTATACCTGTAATATCTTCAGGTCATTGGATCCCAAAGCCAATTTAACGGAATCATGAAGAATATCCTGTCAATATCCCCTATTACGTAAAGAATGTAAGTTACGTCCCAGTTTTTCTGGATTTTTTATCAGTTTTTGACATTTTTTAACAACATTTCCATACAATCGAGGGTGAGAAATGCCCTTAGTAATAAGCTGTTTGCGAGTCGCACCATATTTAGAAATCAAATCTTCATATCTTCTATAAAACTTCTTAAAGGTGTTAATCAATTTATGAAATCTGTAACCTTGTTGTAAAAGTTTGGATGTTATAGTAAGGTTACGCTCATTAAAGTCGTCAAGAGTAGAACAGACGCGTGCGAATCGTACTAGTTGTGATATATACACCCCGTATGATGGAGCTACAGGAACGTCGCCATCAAGAAAAGGGAAATTAGTAATTGTGAAATCAAAATCATCCCTTTTATCATAAATTTTAGTTTTAATTTTGCCAGAGTCAATGATGATAGTAAGATCAAGAAATGGGCAGTATTTAGAATCATCGTTTGCTTTATTAACTTTCAGTTCTTGTGGGTATATGAGGTCGACATAGTCTAAAAACTAGGGATTGTCAATAGTAAGGATATCGTCGATGTACCTGCTGTTATCGTTGAAAATTGAAATAAGTTGATCACTGTTTTTTCATAAAGTCCCGTTCGTAACAGAACAGAAAAAGATCTGCACTGAGAGGTGCACAGTTTGTACCCATGGGAATTCCAATGACCTGTCGATAAACGATGTTGCCAAACATCGTTTATCGACAGGTGCATTCTTTACTTTTACTGTTTACAATGTATGAATTGATTTAATTTTGTGTTCTGTGTTCATTGCTTACAATGCATTTTCCATATACAACTTTGTTTTATATTGACATTAATATGACAGATCACCGTACCATCACGTAAAAAATATACAAATACACTTAAAGACATTTTGATACTGCAAAAAGCACAATGTGATGTGGTCGTGACCGACCTTGAAAAAATATATAATGAACATCACTGACTTGTGTCTTTATGAAGAACATATTTTTGTTGTAATTTCATTTTTTGTCTCCTTATGATTTAGCTAATAAACGTCATGTTTCATGTTATACTGCCAGTAAGTTATAATGATAGAACAGTAGTACTACAAAATCAAAAAATGTTAGGTTCATCACGGTACGTTTCTTTGCTGTAGGTTTTAGACCTTCACCATTCACGTATACTTATTATTAGTTTTATTTTACAGTAATAATAACAGAAATACTAAGACACTAATATTGTTACAAATTTTCTGACAGATTAAACAAAACTAAAGGAGAAGTTGTAATGGTAGTCAGTTTAGCGTAATATTGGATCAAGTCTGTAAAGTGGATATTGCTGATGAAGTGTTTTAACCTAAGGTTATGGTTATCGTTACTACAGATATCATGATGACGACTTAATTAGCCGTAAAATTATTTTCAATGCTAATTACCTCAGATAACATCCATGGAAATTGAGATTTCTATCATGGACCCCTTTTTAGATAATAAATGTTATGGGTTTGTTTTTCAAGTTGATATAATTATAAGGTTGTCATTTTAACAATTGATTTTTATCACGGCTATTACTGTCAAATTAAGGGAAATTTACAACACTATCAATAAACGTTATAGGAATTCCAAATTTCAAATAAAAGAAAATATCCTTCAAACAAACAATAAAAAAGGTCATATATCATATCAAATCATAAAACACATGCCCTGTTCTCTAAGATTTAACTGTATAAAATTGTATTATAAATCCAAAGACAGTTTTCAAATCTTTGTTTCTAAATTTTGCACATGTAACAGTGATTTTTGTGATATATAGACACGTGTGTTTTTGCTGCATTCTTTAGGTACTAAAAGCTGACTATTTTAAAAATTATATGAAATCAATACCCAATATATGTATTCAAGAAAAACGGCAATGTGTGCCACATAATCGAATGTCATCTGTCTCTTCGCCACACCGACTGTTCACTACGAATCATGGAATTTTTCAAGAATGCTTATTTGCCACTTTGTTTTGATATTGCAGCCAGATTTTGACATCTTCAAAGCATTAATTCCTTTTAGAGAGTTTCAAAAATGCTCATGTAACTTTACTTAGTCTGACCCCGTGTGGGCTGTCCTGCAAGTCCTTATGTGCTCCATAATCAGGTGTAAGCTTCCTAGGTAAGTGAAAGATGATGTATTTTCGAGTTATTTCTATTGTATATCGGGGATTCTGTATTTCAATGTCCATTCTTGTTTTCTTATATTAAGTCCAATCATAGTGTTATTTTGTTTTGTCCTGAGTAATGCGAGGTGATCTTTTCAAGAAATAGAAGATATTATTCATCTCTTATTCATGTGTTCTCAACAACGCCACAAAGCTAAAGCACTAGCAGTGTGAACCCTTACAAAAACTGAGGTATCATCAGATGCTCCGGAATGATAAGCATGATCTGCTCCACGCGTGGCACCCGTCACACTGCCAAAGAAAAGTCCGGTCTTTTCCTATAGTCGGTGTTGGTCAGTCCGGTAATCAACTCTGGATTTACTCAAAGATATATATTCTCATCTATGAAATAGAAATGTTGTAGTGGTCTGTCAAATCGTGATAACGACTTTATAACTTCTGTCGTGACAATTGAAACAGTAACTGAACATACCGTTGATGTATAAGTTTATTATGACAGTACACACTACAGGCACGACAATAGCGAATGAGTTTTTAAATGTAGATGCCATATTCCGACGATATGAAAATATTACTGCTAAAAAACGGGAAGGTCGAAATGATCACGCTTGTCTTGCGTCCCGAGTTGTCAATGTTGAGGTTTAAGTCCAGGTATGATGCTGATGATGGCGTATAAGTTAGTCTCTTCAATTTCGAGTTCATTTGGATATACAAGATGAAGGTTATTCTAAAATTGAAAATTCTTTAATGAAAGAACATCATCTATATAACGAAAGCTGGAATTAAAGGACTTGGCTAACTTATTAGCTTACTCTGAACTAGACCTTGTGTGAGGATGTCTTTATACGAATAAAGAAACAAATCTAAAAGGTTAATTCTAAAAGTATATTATCAATAAAAATACTAGCATTGCGATGATATCCTCCTCTTTATGCTTTTTGTTTGAATCAGTGTTACCTAGAACCAAATATGAATATCTGTTTTCGCCCTTTTTCGTACAGCAAGACTGATGTCTTTAATCCCTGAGTACTGACTTTAACTTTTCATGTGGGATAGTGGCATATAGTGCAGAAAAATCAAATGTTTTGACATTATTGCAGTGGTGATTAAATTTTTTTATGATACTCGAGAGCCTGAATGATTAATAAACATAAAAGTGCACAATCAAATAATTGGCGGAATCGGAAAGTAATGTATCTGTTAAGTTTATTCCGACGGACTAGAAATCATACATGTTCCAAACAATTGCACAAATGACTTCTCTTATTGTGTCTGAATAACACGAAATTACGTTTTATACCGCCATTCGGATTCCTATTGTAGATTCTTCATGATATATATCTGAAGATTTTTCATGTATAATATTTTCTAGTTGTTTGCCATATAAGATCACATAACGATCATAAATCAAATGATTGATTGAATATTGAAATCTACCCAACTTGAAAAAAAGAACAATAGGAAAACTTTGTATGTTATAGTCTTTTAATGCTGGTCTCACAAACATGCTGATTAATGTGCGATATCCTACATGACACCACTATATAGGGAATAATACATGGCAAAATCCGTATCACATGCCGTATCATCCCGAGTTACCAATATCAGCACGAGGGCCTCTGGCCCGAGGGCTGATATTGGTCGAGGGATGATACGGCATGTGATACGGATTTTGCCATGTATTATACAGTTTATCATATATTTAAACAGAGGACTACTAATCCGAAAAATACTGTCAAAAATTGAAATCGGTAAGAGAAAATGCATGTATTTTGTGAAGAGGAAAATTTCAAAATGGGCGGAAAGCACTAGAAGTTTTGGACTAATTCTAACATATAAAGGAAAAAAGTTTGCTAGATTTTTTAACTGATCCTCACAAAACAATTTCACCCCGAACAAATCTTTGTTATCCTCCCCTTAAAAAAAATTTTTTGCCCCCCCCCAAAAAAATTTTTGCCCCCCTCAAAAAAAAAAATTGTCCCCCCAAAAATTTTAACCCCCGAAATTTTTTTTAATAAAATAAGTAAAATTGAAAAAAAAAATTCGAAAACGGGTATGTGATAAAGGGTAAGCTATGCGATAAAGGGTATGCGATAAAGGGTAAGCCATGCGATAAAGGGTATGCGATAAAGGGTAAGCCATGCGATAAAGGGTATGCGATAAAGGATAAGCCATGCGATAAAGGGTATGCGATAAAGGGTATGACGTCATAGTGTGAATACGGAATGAACGTCATGCACTGTATCATATATTCAAAACGTCTGTATTTATTACTAAACATATTATAAACTATTTTATCATATGTTTAGTAATAAATACAGACGTTTTGAATATGTGATACAGTGCATGACATTCATTCCGTATTCACACTATGACGTCATAACCTTTATCGCATGGCTTACCCTTTATCGCATACCCTTTATCGCATGGCTTGCCCTTTATCACATACCTTTTTCGAAAAAAAAAAATACTTTTTTTTTCGGGGGTTAATTTTTTTTTGGGGGGGGGCAAAATTTTCGGGGGTTAAAAAAATTTGGGGGGGCAATTTGTTTTGGGGGGGGGCAAAAAACAATTTTTGTTTGGTGGAGGATAACAAAGATTTGATTGGGGTGAAATTATTTTTTGAGGATCAGTTGAAAATCTCGTTAAATGTAAGATTTAGTCCAAAACTTCTAGTCCTTTCCGCCCATTTTGAAATTTTCATCTTTACAAAATACATGCATTTTCTCTTACCGATTTCAATTTTTGACAGTATTTTTCGGATTAGTAGTCCTCTGTTTAAATATATGATAAACTGTATAATACATGGCAAAATCCGTATCACATGCCGTATCATCCCTCGACCAATATCAGCCCTCGG